>JAJIZL010024670.1:158087-178484 GCA_023969395.1 Amblyomma maculatum
TCTAATCTGTCTGTCTGTCTGTCTGTCTGTCTGTCTGTCTGTCTGTCTGTCTGTCTGTCTGTCTGTCTGTCTGTGTATTTTAACATAACAGACTATCGGTTTCCCTTCCCATCGTTACTTGTTCGGCGGATGTTCTTTGCTTCTTTTCTTTTTCCGCTGAAATGTGACCTAATGAGAATATCAGGCCACCATAGATATACTCGGATGCTATTGCTTGCCATGATTACAGATGATTGATGAGCTGCTGGAGAACCAGAGGGCGCGTGGTCAGCATGCTCTGACTGTTCTTGCTGCACCTAATCCGGAGAAAGACTGGAGCACCTTCCTGGCTGATCAGTTCAAGTTAGTTGTACATAACGTACTTCACATCGCCGAAAAGGACAACGCTGTAGTAAGGATCAGCACAAGCAGGGAAAATAAACCACAATACTCAGAAGAAACAAATGACAAAGCACACGAAATGTATTGAAAGACAGCAGGCAGAGTGTAGCCACCGCTTTAGTTCTATGGATGTCAAATTGCCTTTACCTCTGGGCTGCTAAAATGCCACGATTTATTTCCAGGGTCACCTTGTGGCCTGAGCTTGACACGTTAATTTTACGAATTTCAAGACCAGTTTATTCTCGTAGGCTGGTCGCAGGAATAGAGTGAACCTGCACGTTGCAGCCTGTCGATAGATACTAGTAGTTGAAACGAAGACCAACGTACGCTCCTTTGATCCTCTGAGTGACCACTTTGGCTAAAATCCTTTCCTCTCCGGTTGCGCCGCAACGACTGTTCGCTTTATCATTTGCCTGCTGTGGCTCCACGTTGCTAGGGGGTAGAATAGATGCACAAAAGTACGAGCTGTGTGCAGTGCCACCAGACATTAAATAACTTCAAGGGGTTAAAATAAATCAACAGCTTTTTAATACTGCGTTTCAAATATTAAGGGTACACTTGAAAACAGAAATTACCCCATACAGTGATATGTTCTCGAGCGCCCTCCCAATAGGAACAGGGTATTCGTTTCAATCTCAAGTGTAGATTTTCGCCACTAAATATAGAGAATGCTGTACTGTTGAAAATACAAGCATATTTCACGCTTCAGACAACATTCATCACATATAATTACCAATCGTAGAATACATTTCTAGAGGAGGTTGAAATATTGGTAAAAATGTAAGGAATTCCATGAGCTTCGGTTCTTTTGAAGTGGGAACCTGCTTCGACTGCTGACTATAGGTATTCCGCAGTTTTGGTAACAAAAAATCTACACTGGAGCTTGGGCACCATAACATCCTCCTAATAGGGAGTGCGCTAGATCACATCTTACCCTATTTTTATTACCTTAAACTGTTATTTGGGTTTAGAGTTCATGTGCAGGCTCATACCATTAAACGCCACATTCCACAGAGTACACTCTTCCAAATTTTTATTGACCTCAAGTGTTGTATCGCCATATGTAGCGTATATAATGCGTCTCTTGGTTACACAGCTTGCTTATTCTTGCTGTAATTTAAAGCACGTAGTGGTACTTAAAACTGCCTGTTTTCATTAAACATGCTACTCGCTTGATTTACTCAGAAATAATAACCTAAAACCCGCATCATCTGGTGTGATCTAAACCATGTAAGCAGCATACATCGCAATGTTTCTTGCGGTGTATCTACCTGGCGTGACCTGGCGTTTTTTAAAGGCAGTTTTTTCCCTGTCTTTAGTCACGTCCCCCTAAGACAATAGTTCTGTATTATTGTCTTGAATAAATATAATTAAAAAAAAGTAACCTACGAAAGTAAATTCGCAGACACTTCCACTTTTAGACCGATCCATTACGCAAATTAAGAGAGATGGCAACCACTACTGCATATGCTGCTTGAATTGCCTTTTCGTTGGGGCAAATGATGGTGATTTTAAATTAATTCTGACGGCTTCAAGCAAACCACCCATCTTAATTTAATATTATTGTAAAGGGACCATTTGTTACTACGAATTTGCTAAAGGTCTGTATGAATGAGGAGCCTGAAAAGCTGAGAGAAGCATTCTACGTGTTGCAGTTAGAGACGCAACACCTGATATTGTTAAAAAATGGGGCGGGTGTACGTTTCCACCAGATTCTTTAACGTAGCACGTATTTCTATACCACAACATCGCGTGCCACCTCCCGTACCGCATCCCACCATACCATATTATTTAGCATAGAACATTATACCATACTGTGCCGTGCTGCATAGTAGCGTATTGTATAACCCACTGTGGTATACCATGTCATACAATCGCCATCTGTAGAACTTTCTTCTGATCCAGGGAGGTGGGGTTTACGCCGAACCTGATCATAATGTTTGGCCACTACCGATTCGGCGACAACATGCTCAAAACCTGCGCTGTCATGCCTCCTACACGGCTCTCGGATGCCGACCTACCTGACGAAATCTTCAGTGCTTATCGCTACGACATGGTAAGACAGGGACAATTCTCGGAACGCGCATGGTCTCTAAAGCCTGTATTAGATTCTCCGGATGCACGTGCGTTGCTGCAGAAAGGGGGATATTCAGCACCATCGTGAACCAAGTAATCGTCGTAATGCAGGTATGAATTAATTTCCGAAGAGGAATTTCAACATCCGCCAGTATAATGCTGTAAATTCTCTTTAACGTGTCGACGTTGCAGTTGGGTATTTAGGAGCTTAGAGCACAGGTTTAGAGCACCTCTGGGATTCGGATAGGCACCAACAAATCTAACTAGTGACAAGCTGAAGGGGCGCCAGTATCTGTGCAACTTAAACAACAGCTAGGCTGAAGGTATTCTTACCATCCTCTGTTTAAATGGCCTGAAAGCAATAGTTATGCGCTGCTACATCACTTCATGAGCAGATGCTCAAATATAAAGACAAATTCTGAGCCCATATTGGCACAAGCTCTCTTGAAATCATTCTGGCGGCTTCGGATGACGGTTTGTGAGGTACATTATTACGGCATGTGTTGGTACATTATCCATCGAGTATTACAATGTGTGAAACTTGCGGCTATCGAGCAGTTAGTTTTAATGGAAAATATCGTGCCTTGCGTCCAGGGTACGATGTATATGCACCCCACTCCAAAATGCAACAAACAAATGTGTTGTTACAATAAAATTTTTTTGCTGTTTTTGCAGCGAACCAGTTATGTTTACAGAGATGTCTGTACTATAATCAGAATTGATTGCCGTTACTACAGAAAAGTTCAACAGAACTCCAGACTGCAGAAAACTACTGGAGAAAACACTACAGAACTACAATAGTACAAAAATATCACAGAAACATCTTACGACACAAGTACACAATATTTTGTATATTTTCTATACTTCACATGGGTCCGAAGTTGCTTTAACTAGGATCATCGGATAATTTTGAAACAAAGTTCCGTCAGTATATATATTTCCCTTGTTTCTAAGGGCTTGGAACAAATAATGCATATGCGACCTTCTATTTTTCTCACAAAATACACTGTGATAGCATCTAAACGGTTTGAATATATATACCTAATTCTCAACTGAAACGGATGTCCTGAGCAAAAAGAAATAATACTAAACATCATAGAAATAAAACAACAACAACTAGAATCATGTGTAGACTTCTCCAAATCCTTTGACAGGATAAACTATGCGACTCTTTTTCTTAAACTTTATGCTTGCGGTGCCCGGGAGAAGGCCTATCTCTAATCACCAGCTATTTACTGACCAATATCAATATGTTTCCGTAGGTAATCATCAGTTAACTAATAATAAAATGAACCATGATGTACATCGATGAAGTATTCTTGGATTCTTATTACTCAATGTATATAATAATGCTTTAGTACAGATTGACTTCGAGACAAAATATGTAATTTGCACTGAAGAAACAACATTATTTCTGCCGGGCACCAGAGCGAATGTTTTAGCGGAAAAGGCCGACAGTATGGTGGGTAAACGTAGCTCGTGGCCTGAAAAAAAAATTCCCTACTAATAAACACACATAAAAGGAAAGTGATATATTTAGACCGATAAATATTAAATGGCTTTTACATATAGATATAGATGAGTGGTAATACGATATAAATAACTAATATAGTAAGAAAACGCTGGAGTTCAGTTTATTGTATTTATGTTACAGGATAAAAACATTTAGCCAATAGATGGTAAGCTAGCGCGCTTTATCAGCATACTCAGAAGGTTAAAGTGCACGAAGCCTACTAGGACAAGGCTTGTAATCTACCATGCTCTGCCTGAATCTCACACTGAATAGTGATTTGATTTGGGGTTCTAACAATGATATTCCAGAAATTTCAGGTTGCAAAAAATGTAGTGAGAGCTATCGCTAATGTTCAGAAAGTTTAAAATTACAAAAATGCAGTGAGATCAATAGCAGGTGCCACATATTTCGCACCTACAAGTGTTGTTTTTAATATACCTCATTACGGATGCTGACCTGCAATGCCTTTTAGACCGCACTCCATCATCAGACGTCCTTTTTCTCATAAAGGACTGAAATGCTAAGGTGGGGAGTGAAGATATATCCGGAATTACAGGCAAGTTCAGTCTTGGTGAGCCAAGTGAAGCTGGGCAGAGGCTAGTAGAGTTTTGTCAAGAAAACAACCTGACCATAGCGAATACTCATTTTCAACAGCACAAGAGGCGCCTCCACACATGGACTTCACCGGACGGTCTGTACAGGAATCAGATTGATTATATTTGCCGGCAGAGATGGAGAAGCTCTATACAAGCAGTAAAAACAAGGCCTGGGGCCGATTGTGGCACCAATCATCAGCTTCTTGTTGCCAAATTTAAGCTTCGATTGAGGAAAACGCAGAAAATTAGAAGGCCTTTCAGGTATGATCTGAATCAAATTCCATCAGAATATACTGTGGAAGTGAGGAATCGATTTCAAGAATTAGATCTAGAAGACAGAGAGCCTGAAGAGATGTGGACTATGTTCGTGATATAATAAAAGCAGTTGCTACTAAGGTAGTTCCAAAGCAAAAGAAATGCAAGAAAGCAAACTGGTTATCTGAAGAGGTTTGCAAATCGCTGAGGAAAGGAGGATGGCAAAAGTTCTGGGGGAAAGAGAAAGATACAAGGTTCTCAATGCGGACTTTCAAAAAATAGCAAGGAGAGTTAAGAATGCCTTCCTGGACATGCAGTGCCAAGCAGTTGAGGACAACAGCCAATTGAGGAACACAAGAGCTCTGTATAAGACAATCAAAGATATCAAGGAAGCTTCTGTGCTAAGCTGGGCGTGATAAAGGACTAACGAGGTAGGGACCTCACTGAGGCCCCAGAGATAAAGAAGAGGTGCCAGAAATACACAGAAGAGCTGTACAAGAAGGACCCGAATGTGCAAACCCAACATAAGACGGTTGTGATTACTGATCTCGAGCCGGGCATCCTGAAGAGTGAAGTTGAATGAGCCTTAGCCAGCCTTGCTAAGAACAAAGCTAGCGGAATTGATGACATTCCAGCTGAGTTGCTTCAAAACCTAAACCATCACGCTGTTAACATTCTGCATACATTATGTCAGAAGATTTGGACAACCCTGCAGTGGCCACAGGATTGGAGGAGGTCAGTTTATATCCCAATTCCAAAAAACGCCGTGCCAAAGATTGTTCCAACTACCGCACGATCGCGCTTATTTCGCACGTTAGCAAGGTGATGTTGAAAATCCTCCAAGGTAGGCTGCAGCAGTATGTGGATCGGGAGCTTCCGGACGTGCAAGCTGGGTTTCACAAGGGCAAAGGAACTAGAGACCAGATTGCCAACCTTCGCTGGATCATGGAGAAAGCAAGAGAGTTCCAGAAATCCATCTACTTCTTCTTTATTGATTATACGAAAGCGTTTGACTGCGTAGACCACAGCAGATTGTGGCAAGCTCTCCAAGAGATGGGAGTTCCAATTCACCTCATCTGTCTCCTCAGGAACCTGTATGAAGGGCAAGAGGCCACAGTCAGAACTGGGCATGGTCCTACTGATTGATTTCCGATTGAGAAAGGAGTGAGCCAAGGCTGCATACTGCCACCCTGCCTATTTAACCTAAATTCTTAGTGCATCATGAGGAAGGCCGGTCTGGACGAGTCTTCAGCTGGAGTGAAGATTGCTGGAAAACGTATCAACAACCTTAGATATGCGGATGATACCACTTTAATGGCAGAAAGTGAAGCGGAACTCAAGAGACTTCTGATGCGCGTACAAGAAGAGAGTGAGAAGTTTGGGCTTAAACTGAACATTAAAAAGACAAATATCATGGCGTCTTGCCCTATCAAGTCCTGGAGCATCAATGGACAAGAAGTGGAAGCTGTGAGGGATTTTCTCTTCTTGGGCTCCAAGATTACCTCGGAAGGAGACTGTAGCCATAAAATTAGGAGACGCCTCCTTCTGGGAAAGAGAGCCATGGCTAGCCTTGACCTTCTAGTAAAGAGCAGAGATATTAGACTGCCAACCAAGATCCGTATAACTCATGCTATGGTCTTTCCAGTTGCGATGTATGGATGCGAGAGTTGGACTTTGAAGAAGGCTGACCGCCGAAGAATTGACACGTTTGAATTGGGGTGCTGGCGGATACTTTTGAGAGTTCCTTGGACTCCCAGAAGATCAAATCAGTCGATGTTGTCGACCATAAACCCTGACTGCTCATTGGAGGGTCAAATTCGAAAGTTCAAGCTCAGCTAATTTGGTAATCTGATGAGAAGAGAGAAGTCACTGGAGAAAGATTTGATGTTGGGAAAGGTTGAGGGTCAGCGGAGAAGGGGTAGGCAGCGAACGCGATGGTTAGATGGCATCCTCGATGCGCTGCAGATGAATTTATGTGGTGTTAGGAAGATAGGGAGAGACTGTAAAGCGTGGCGTGATACGGTCCACAGGGTCACTAAGAGTCGGACATGACTGAACGCCTGAACTGAACTGAACTGAACGGACGCAACAGTTATCCAGCAGTGCCCCGTGTTTCAGCTGTATAAATCTCAGGCACACAGTGACACTTCATTTTTAGGTGACCGTTCTAACCTACGAAAATACTGTTAGCCATAATACAAAATGCTATGAATGCTAGTATGCACTATGTCCACGCACAAATTAAGGACTTCAAACACTAAGATATGTGCTATCCTCGTTCTTGAACAGATACACTTTCACTAAGGAATCCACTCTCTCCGTTTCATATAACAGCATCATATGTTTCTACACAACAATGAATAGTATACAATTGTAAAATATATACAAATTACCCGTGTAATTAATCTGTTATTCTTTATCCATGTGTAATAGCACAGACTGTGCTGGAGATCTATTATGAAGAATTTGTACATATTGGTTATTTCATGTATTTTCTTGTTTCTGTTTTATGGCATCTGCCATCGTCGCGTCGATCAGGTACGGGAAATGGGAGTTTTGTCAAGCATGTGTGCGGCTTGTTTCCTTTCTGCTCACATTGTACATGACTAAAATAAGCTGAACTGAACTAAACTGATGTTCATGGAGTCTGTCGAGCGAATTATCCGTGTAGAAAACTTAGACCCCACGCTAGACTGATAACGCTACATGCTTCTTGAACAGTTAGTATCGTGGTAAACAGCCTTAGGCATCAGGAACAGAGGAACATATTGGATCCTCTATGAGCTTGTGTTTTATTTTCAATAAATATAAAGTGATTGTAGCTTTTCTTCTGATGTATCTCCGGCCTGAGTGTTTCACAAAGACGTGAAGAGGGGGAGTGACGTACTAACTATTGGCACAGGATACTCGCATAAAGTTATAACTTAGCTGTGAATGTGCTAGCATGCCCACAAAAAAACTACAGAAAAGTTTCTGTTGCCAGATTAAAATTTCTGTACGGTGTTTGACCATGAGCCTGTTGTGACTACGGAAATGTCTGTCGTAACATCAGGATTTGTTTAGTTACGACAGAAAAGTACTGCTGAACTAGGGACTACAGAAAGCTACTGCAGAAAAACTGTACAGCTATAAAAATAACCACAAAAGAGTAGTAAAGTATTATGTACGACAGAACTAAATATCTTTTGTCATAATTTTTCACGGGTCTGTAGAGTCTCAACTGGGTGTGCAGAGCAAAATATATGAAGATATTCTGGATTTCTTCTACTTTTGAGCATGCTGTCCGGAAGACAGCCTCCGCGTAATGCGAAGTGAGACCACTGCGCTTTACGGGGGTCGATACTATTTCTATTATTCATTGTCATTAGCTGTCTTTATTGGTAGAGTGCTTGTGATAATATATATGCATCCAATCGGTACGTCATTACTTTTAAAGCAATGGAAGTGCCGTGGTGACTTGCTGGCATTACCCCATCCTCTCCGTCTGTCGTTGTACTTCTTCGTGTTACATCGACCCCGAATAATCTGCAAACGTGCCGTTAATAGATCTCACTTTAAACTAACCAGGTTGCCAACTACTGTTCTTCTCTAAACCGTGCAGTCTGCCGCTGTATTCGCTATTCGTGAGCTTCATGCCAAGGATGTTACGAGCCAAGCCTTGCTCTCGGTGACCATGAAAGGCCGTTGGACCGACCTTGAACAAGGGGAGCAGATGGAATTCTTAGCCCGGTGTCAGCACAGGCCGGCCGCCGAGTCATTTGGAAGTTACACTGAGGTAATGCAGCCGCGAAGACTTAAAGGGACAAGGCGCTAAGGATTTGTTTCAGCTCTTCCCAAGTACCCTGCCAATTTGACAGGCTACTTGTAAACAGCGATTACGAAGATTAGACAACATGAAAAATAATTTATAACCGAACTAATTTACGTGTTAGAATTTCAGATTTAGTTCCTCAGCATAACGGCACTTACGACGTCACATATAAGGCTGCGACAGGTGAGGTTTATTGAACAGCAGTGCAACCTATTCTTATTCCTTTTAATTGTTTATAACGTTTAAGAGTGTCTTCCCAAGGTTGCGAAATTAGTAAACAAGAAGCTTTTATATAGTAGTTATTGCACACCCTTACGTCAAGTTAACCCAGTTTTAACGTCGTCTACATCAATCAGGGGCTGATGTGGCTGCTAAGCTAGTACCTGCAGCCTGTAATCCAGCATTAGATTGTTTACTAGGGGTAGAAAGATTATGGCAGAAATCCGTTTTAATATAGACAGTTTTAGTGTACTACGATTGGTGATCCTCTACTGTGATAGGCCACCACGTGCTTGACTGCGCATGCCAGATACCCTCGACACCGATAGATGGGGCAACATGTTGGTTGTCTAACACATAATCCTGCCGCGTCGGGACCAATCAGCGCGCGCGCACTGCCCGCGAGCGGTAGAGGGTCACGGTGATGGACCGCTGATCACGCTGTACTAAATCGCTCTAAAATTTTGCGCCGAATTAAATTAACAGCAAAACATAAAATTTCTGCCTTCATACCGTTTTAAACTGCTGGATTAATTTATAGTGAACCACTGCCCAGCTCGAACGGACAAGGGAGCTATAAGCATGCTAAAATATTTAGAGGCACTGTTTCTCGTTCCACCTTTCAGTTTACGTCGTTCGTGTCTGCGAACCATGCCGGTCTCTTGCAATTAATACGCTAGGTGAAGTCAATCACCACCGTAACCGTTGCCGACCTTGTGGCCTTATACTGAATCGTACTGCCGTAAAACTTGAACTTTGCTCTTAAAATGTCGTTGGGAAGGCTTCGATAATTTTAGATCCTTAATTTGAGCATGTGGTTGTGAAAATTATTATTAACGCCTCTTAGTGTCTTTAAAGCAGCGTATATCTAGCGCAAATTCTGAACCCAAGCATGCGGACAAAAAAGAGATTGATAGACATAAGATTACATCGTAAGGATAATGACGACTATATATAAATGGCCCAAGCGCACCTTTGCCTAAGACACGTGATGATGTCAAACGCGCAGTGTTTGAAACATTTCACTCAGAGGAATCCGATCATCGCTTCCCAAGAAATATTGCATGCGTCAAAGGGAGTGAAACTCATGCAAATTGTGCGATTTCCATTCATCAAAACTGTAAATATTTACCTAATTTGGCATAGCGCTATCATTGCGCCTCATATCGGTGCGACTTCTGAAATTTTCACGTGACTTTCTCGGTGAAGCAGGGGCGAGTGCGACTGGGTAGTGCGTCATTATTCTGTTTTTGTTCCAGAATATCATTCTACACTTCCCGTGCTGAAGCGTAGGCTTTAACTCGGCTACGCCTTCTCAGGTGTGCAAGCAGACTGGGTACGCAGCCGCCCTGAAGTACAGTCTCGAACAGTCCGCCGTGGTCACCAACCTCGGTACTGGGATACGGACCTTGGCTTACGATAACGAGAAAGGCCTGAATGTCAAGGTATGTCGATTCTGAGACGACCCGCAGCTAATATTTTCACTTCACGCGGCACATCACTTTCACTACACAGTCACTGCACATACTTCTAGCTAAAGCGATCTATACTAAGTATTGGTCACGTTGTAGAAAGCAGGGAGAATCAGTGATCGAGAAGCCCCGGTCGTACGTGCCGTCACCAAACCGACTGTAAAGTGGGTAGGCGATCGCTTCAGCACTTCCTACAGAGTTGTCTTACTTTCATGCGAAGCATATTGCTAGAGGTAAACCACAGCCCTTCGTGACGGTTACACGCCGTGCAAAGAATGTGGAATGCTACGTCACACCACGTGATACGCTGACGTCACGACAGAGGAGAGACGGGGGTCCAGCTCGCGCCGTCGGCTGCGGTTGCACGCCGTGCGGACCACGTGGTATGGTGACGTCACACCACGTGATACGCCGACGTCACGACAGAGAGACGAGTCATGCTATTACCTAGTTTTATGCGATGGGAAAACATTGTGCATTCCAAGTTTAAACCGTGTAAAAGCACGTGTAACCAAGGAAAGACAAGTTTAGCCAAGTGTAACCATGGAAAGCCGAGTTTAGCAATCAATATGCTTCGCATCTGACCAGGCTTAACCAAGCTAAGCCTCAGCCATTTTTAAAAAAAGCAATACAAGTGGTTCAAAAGAGAAGATATTATTTCGTAATACAGCGCAATCTGCGCTTAATGTCAAGTAAACGTCGATGCACGTCGATGTAAAGAAGCGTACCGGAGCGCAATCGTCGCTTTCCTGTGCAACATTTGCACTCAAGCGGTAAACGCCAAGCTATGTAATATTATCTTCAAGCACTCATTTAGCCAATAAACGAACTATTCCAGAAACAGGCAGCAGAAGAATGCAAGCAGCAGATATAGACATCAACAACCGCAGAAGCGAAGCAGTCGCGATACCTCGTCGCCATAGTCGGGCAGCCCGGCTGTGGGCGGAGCAAAGCGATGGCGACCTGCTATTGGTCGTCGCTCGCTGTGGTTGCGTTTCGAAGGCATTCCAAAATCTCGAATGTCTTTGCGTAGCTCATTCGGCTCGAATGACATTTTAGTCGAATGCCTTCGAAACACGCCGTGTAGCGCACGTTCGGCATTCGAGTCGAATGAATTAGGTGTAGTCTTAGGAGATAATGCCATGAAATGGAATGCATTGCACGCGCCTCATTTAAGGGACGACCCTTGACCAATATATGAATGTTTCTGGAAGGGCTGGGACTGTCACTAGACCATAAAACACATTATAAGATTATTTTTTATTTTATCGGCTTCAGATCTGAGCGGGCTGCTGTACCTGCTGACATTTTTGAAGTTGCATGAAATCATTCACGCAAAAGCGTTTCTTGAATATAGATAATGTATTGCAACTACCGATAGCTGGCATTAAATATACCCTTATCGTGTTGTCAAGAGAAATACAAAATTAAAAATAATTTAATGCATTGATAAGATTATAACTTAGCCATTAAATATTTCAGAAGGCATCTTTCAGAGCCCCAAAAGAAATATTTGCTTTGAATAGCCCTACATCTATCACTCGAGGTTCCCTTAATTGCATAGCATAAAAGAAAGAAATTGACTTAATCAAAGGACAATCCTATAAAGCACTGGGTCGAATAATTTTAGTCACTGTAGTAGCTACCATACTTGTGTTTGGCGCTCTTTGGCCGGAGACGCCCTTGCGCCATTAAAATCTATCATCATCATCAACTACCACCATACCAAAGATGGTGTTAAATGACTGATAAGGTTGAAAAATCTGGTTTAGGGATGTTTTTTATTTGTAAAGCACAAATAAAGATGAATTGAAACACTGAATTCAGCAGAATAATTTTTCGCCTCGGGTAAAGTTAATGAGGCTGTTCAATCTCATTAAAAAATCGGCTGCTTTTTTTCGTCAAAGTGAATGTAAGCAAAAGGTTCAATAACACTTTTAGCTTGAATTTCAAATGCTGAAATAGTCGTAGGATTTTGAGGGAAGTAGTCCGCACATTTTTTTTCATCAGTGTGCACTGATGAACAGTTTTCAAGAATGCCTTTTCAAGACTTTTATTATAGGTGTGAATTTATTTTATTACTCATTACAGTAATTCACTAGTAAACAACAATGCAGCGCATGTTTCTTAGATTAGGCCCTTCAGTCGATGGTATCAACTAGTTTTCATTAGATCGTGGTTGCCCAGATCCCACTGCCAAGCCATGAACGAAAATTTCAGATTTGGTTTACGATACGTATGACTACAGTCACAAAACATATCCTTAAAATGGAAGCTGCCAACATAAAAGATTTTCATCGAGGAACCAGTTCTGTAGAACATAATGCATGTGTAAATTAAGTCCCAGTGAAGCAGCCCAGAGATGAGGATTTTACTAGGAGAAAAAGCACGGTATCTTTAATAATACACAGGAGAGTAATAAATTTGTTACTGGTACTAAAATTTCAAAATATAGATGGTATCGTTTCTATTCAAACTTATTTACATCTGCAAAAGCTCCATAATTACATCTGCAAAAGCTCCATAAAGAGAGGCCAGCCAGGAGAAGGGCTGATGTTCAAACGAATTAGTGCTCCAAGAAGTCCCCTTGCCTTCTCCATGCAGGTGCTATTGCCTTGCCTCAGTTGAACGCCAGGAGAACTTGGAGGATGCTTTCTGCCCATGCCTAAATCTGGATGGGATGATTATAGGGCAATATCATTAGAGAGGGTGGTGACAATTTTGAGTTGTCTCGCTTTCATTCTTTTGGAATTATGCCCCTGAAAGGAATGACATAGTCGGAATAAAAGAATACATTTCTTTGAATACCTTGTGTCAAAGCTATGTTTTAGGCCTGGTATTGTTCTCCCTTTTTCTAAAAGTTCTGCACATGATTCACATTTTTCAAGCCCTCAAATAGGCAACAAATGAAATTGCTCTAATACTTAATGTTGAACCCGCCCTACTGCAAACCGTACGCTCCTTTGTCCCCTCCCTTATCCATTTGTTTTCTAATAATGGGAAAAAAATTAATATGCTTTCTTCACCTTGTCAAAGCAAGACTATACACTAATTGTGCTCTCATCAGAAACTCCTTATTCAATTATATTAATCTAAAGGTTAATACCAAAGCTGTGGCCTTGTGGTAGAGCATCCTCTTTGCATTCTGGAAGTACCAGGTTCAATCCCTGTTGCCGCCGGGTACCCATAAGTTTTCAATGGGAAAAAAGTTCCCCCGGACTGATGCTCGGCTATTCTGGGGTGAAGTGCTTGAGAAAAGGGTTATGGACCAACAAAATAAGGGCCACATATTGGCTTCTGGCAAGAAAACGATGTTTTATTGTCCACCATTGGTCTTTTTCTACGCCGGTTCTATCTGAGGTGCAGTTTCCTGGACAAATTTATTTGTATGCCAATGAGCCTGTACACTCTTGCGTAACTAAATTTGTTTGGCTTTCGTTTATTTGTTCATGTGTGTACACAGACATGCGTTTTGAACATTTTGGACTAAATGAAAAAGGAATTACGTAGTATGACGGGATTAAAAGAAGGAAGCAGGAAACTGTCGTCTAATAGTGTCGGGAAAGTAATCACGGTGGAGTTTGGATAAGTCAGCAGTGTGGCAGAAAAAGTACGTTAAAAAGATTACGAAATGTCGTGAATCGGACCCTTGGTGCCGATGAAACCGTTATACGTTGCCGAGGCTACCATCTTTCTATGGCTGTTCGAATTTACTTTTTACCTACGGAGCACTTTTTCCGCTTCCTTTACACACAGTTGTGCAGGGTGAAAAGCACGGAGCTTGACACTAACTTCGGCATCGCCGCCTTCGACGTGGATTACGACGATCACTCAAACATGTGCGCGTCGGTCAACAAGTTTGGGAGGCACAGCCGTCTGAAGACACTGAGGAGGATTGTGGACTACTACAGGAGGCTGACAAGCAGAGGTTTCACAGAGGCAGCGTGCACGGATATCGTCCGTTAAAGGCGCTTGTGCGGGTACTCGATTGTGCGGGTACTCGATTGTGTCCGCCTAATAAAGATGAATGATAAGAAATAATATAATTCGATCGCAGTTGAGGATGTATATATTCTCTCGCACTTTTTAATCGATTCGGTTCCATAATAGACGTGTATAACTGAATACTGCATCCCTAAGTTACATCTGAAAGAAAGGATCACAAGTGTTGTTTAAGTAACTTACGGACCTTGACAGCCGAATAATGATATAATTTGGGCAATGTTTCTGTATTTATGGGCGACGATGGACGCTGCCTGGTAATGCTTCCAGCTGGTCACTGTTTATTTCCTTTACCCCTCGATTGGTGTAGTCTAACCGCTTAGTTGTTATGTGCTCTTAACTTGTCTTTGCTTCGTCGAATTAGGCAACTTATTGAAAGATTTCCCACCAAGAGAATAATAAACTAAAAATTTAGAGGTGTTTCTGTATAACTGAGCCTGGAATATCGAGCACTAACACCATGAAACTCTTCTCATGAACGTGCGCGTTCCTGTCCTTCTCACTGAAACGCTGCACACGAGCTTGTGCGCTTTATGGGAAGAGCCGTCGCCCAGCACCTAATATTCTCCTTTAGACAATTCGAGTGAGCATAAGTAAGCGTTGAAGCTGACTCAAGAACAACTTGTTGAGACGAATGCAGACTACGCTGGCGCGCGGGGTTTTCCTAGACAGTTGTCATTATGTCGCGAAAAGCGGCCGTTCGCAGAGCAAAGTGGCACGTGACAAAGCAACGCCGTCGTCTCCTTACGCCTTCCGGAATACGCGTGTCAAATGCAGCCATATATTAAAAAAAATTCGCTTTTTAGAAACGCTGCGCCTTAGTATTAGAAGAGATAGCAGCTTTAAATCGTCTTTTGATTTCGAGGGTGCAATAATTATTTGGTTAAGCTGGTGTTTGGAGAGAGGAAGGCGAAGTATGATCCTTTGCGTCGTATTCTTTTGTGGATTATAAACAAACAAGCCCAAACAAAAGTTCTTCTTGAATACTTGTCTTCTACAATGGGCCCTTCGTTCCCTCTTCTCGCCGCGGAGGCCGCATTTCGATGGAGGTGAAAAGCAAGAAGCCCGCGTGCCGTGCGATGTCAATGCACGTTAAAGAACCCTAGGTGGTCGAAATTTCCGGAGCCTTCCACTACGACATCTCTCATAGCTTGAGTAGCTTTGGGATGTTAAGCCCCTCAAACCAACCCAACCAAACCAAACCTTTACTCTCTCAAAGCTGCCGGATTGAACCTGCCATTGCCTCTGTTAACCTCATCGTCATGTCTATGTGCAGTTACCAGTTGTTTCGTACTGCTTGAAATGGAAACTGATTCTCTCTGAAGTTCAGTCTCTGGTGTTTTGGAACCATCTATGGGCCACGTCAGGCATGCCTGCAAAATACCCAAGTCCGAGCATTGTCGCCAAGTCCCAATGTTTCAAGTCCGGCTTCGTCTCCTTGTACTCGGCAAAAGAAAGCACGTGCAGCAAGGAATGGATGCAAATGAGATGGAAGGATAAGAATAGATTTGCAGATATACAGGATGGATATATATTTTATAGGACAGGCTTACTTGAAGACATAAGGGAGGCGACTTCTCTCTGCAGTGGGCATAGTTAAACAAGTAACAGTAAAGCCTTTACAGTGGTGGTGAGACTGGAGGCCGGAAGCTCTTTAGAATACAGATTGAAGGCCTAGTGGACCACTAGAAACTTTAGGAAAGAAACTTAGTGTCCCAAAAAGCCCTTTGGAGGCTCTTTCGCGAGCGCAAAGCAAATCGTGCTTTTTCTTAGACCACCTTGGCCTATTGGGGCTTCTCCTATCTCTCACTTTTCTTGTGTTCTTAAGACTTCGGAAATAATGTTGGGGCTCTCGTTAAGCAAGGCCCGCCCCAGGCTTGAAGAAAAAAGAAAAATTGGGAAAATATTGCAGTTCAGTTGCGAGCAGAATTTTATGCTCTCGCCTGCAGTCTTCCTCCTCAAAGCGTCAAGGCGAGCAGCTGGCGAGCGGCGTTTCACGTGTCTAATTGCGCTCCGCCGGTTTGAAGGCCAAATAAGCCATCCAGATGGCCTTCAAGGCTGGGCATATTAAACTTAGAGCTATCACTCTAATAACCACTGTGGGAATTTTGGCGAAAGCATGAGGGCAAAGCCAGAAATACTTTGCGAGATTGACGATCAGTTCGTATTGGCAAGTAGTTGGTGCGCTCGTAGAAAGCGATAAAAATAGGTATGCACTGCGTATTGTAAAGGAAAAAGTACATATCATAGAAAAGGAAGGCCTATTAACAAAAAAAAAAAAAACACAGCTATGGATGTTTTCAACTTCTTTTTCTACTGGCTCATGAGAAAGTGATGATGTAGCTCAGCTTTAGCATAAGAATGTAAACCTGTCTAGTCTGTAGTGTTGGCAGTAAAACAGTGCCGTTAAGACGAAATATTTCAAAACATGGTGCATAACGGTTAAACAATTAAGTGCGAAGAAAATCGATTTATTAGGTTACTGAAATAATGCGGGCAGTTGTACATGATTCACTTTTTCTCTTCATAGCTTGGCTCGTGGGTTACGAGAGCGCACATTTCGACAACGAAGAAGGCTACATTTCACGGTAAGCTCGGTCTTTCAGATCTGATTTGAGGCTAATGATTCATATATATTCCGATGTAAACCATAACCAACTTACTATTTTTAGTCGTAGTACCGCCGTCTTTCTTTTCTGAGAAGAAATGATCTGGAATGACTGTCGTGTGACATTCGGCTCAGGCTGATCGGTCCCCTTTCTTCATTTTCTAGACCAGCTTTGCTAAAATAACGGCGACCTGCAAAATTGGCTTACGAATTTCTAACAGCTTCAGTTCTAAGACGTTATTTCAGTCATGTTTCATTTTTTTCCGAAACAGCACCTGGTATACGCCAAATGCCAACCGCTTTGCACGACCAGCTCTAAATACTTGTAAATACCGCAAACTGCTCCTTAAACGCTCCAAGTCTTGGACTTGTGCCTGATAAGCCAGTTCAATAACGTAAAGCTAACCTCCTGAACAATATGACGTGCTCTTTTCCTTTGAAACATTAGTTGTCTTTGTTCCTGTGCGCATGTAATAACCCGATCCAAACCTTTATGGGTACGTAGGAGGTGAATGTAATCTATTGCACGACTGTGAAAGGATTAGGTCGTCCGAGGAAAATAAGTGATGAGATTCATTTTGCTCAATAAAGCTTAAAGTTGGTCTAGTTAGAAACGGTTCTTGCCTACAGCGTTTTGGAAGAAAAAGAGACTCAAGCACATAAAGCCGCCGCGGTAGCACAGCTGTTACGGCGCTCGACAATACTGAGCAGGCAGTAACCCACTTCTAACCCGCCCGCGACGACCGTGTTTTAGGGAGGAGAAATGCGAGACCCCCGTGTACTGTCCGGCCAAAAAAGCCACCAACTTGCGACCAGAACAGTCGTTATTCAGTGAACCCCAGGCCACTGAATCAGGCCAGGACGAATCAAGGGAAAAAGTAGCGGCACAAGCCGCGGCTGCCTTGCCAAGTGGGATGTCCACATGTACTTCCCCAACCCCCTTACTTCATCCTTACTCGGGCGGGCAACACACCCCTTTTCTTGCCCTTATGCACTATACACGGACCAGTCTTCGTAGCCTCAGTCAGCATCGCATGTAGGTGGCCACACCAGACCCACCTTTTATGAGAAAAATCCATCTCAACCCGAAGTCAAGAAGTCTTCTTGAATAAGCTCATCGTCCATGCGGCTTACATGCCACTTATTATGATCTGCTGGCGTCAGTATACAGCAGAAATATTTACGTGCCCCCCCCCCCCGCCCCCCGATCTGGATCCCCCACGGCACGGCTCTAACACGCGGTGGAATACCTCACCTACTCTGGGATTGCCCTGCTTTTTCTACTGGACGCTCCGAGATCGAACCGTACCACCTGAACTACCGTTCCCTTCTAGGAACTGACCCTAACGCACGAATGATATTTGCCAAGTATGGCTCCCTTAGTGGCTTGGCATGGCTTCCTTAGTGGCCTGGTCTGATCAATTTTATTTGAGTGACGACCTGTGCAAACAATGAAGATTCGGCCTACTCACCTTTAACCCCATCCGTGGCCATGAACCTTCCTATTCAATAAAGGGCGTTCAAATAAAATCAATCAAAAGTTGTCGGCGAAATGTTTTATTTATTTTTATTTGTTAATGTAGCCGGGTTATTTTAAAGCTCTGCATGCTTTTTCCAGCCTGGCGATGTGTTTTTTGTCGGAAACGAGGGCCATCAACAATACAGGAAATTACTGAATGAGAGCTCCGCATGGTTTCATTAAGGACTTTTCTGTGCGGTGCATTATAATTTCTTATAACGCCCGACAGTTCTGTACCACAGATCCTGTACAACAAACCTGTATGCGGTTTCCGGTATAAATTGTAATAAGTATTTTTCGCTAGGGATGCACTGATAGTACTGGTTACAGAACTTCGGGTTGTCAGAATAATATGGAGTCATTCACTGCGGCGTCTCTTATAGACCCCTATAGCCACGTGGAATTCATGCTCTCAAATGCTGTACGTGAGCACACTCGGGTTCACTGCGAACACTAGACGTGACAGTAAGCTAATCTTGAGAGGCAGGGTCGAGATCTAAATATTCCATGCAAGGGCATTCCCGGGAGAAAAAGCAGTGCTCTGGCTCCAAGGGCTGAATAGGCGATTAAATATTGTGTAGTCTTTCATAACACCTGTACCCCGTATAGCAGTGGAGTATGTTAGTATCCCCCGCATGTGCCCGAGTGGAACGTCTGGTAAGAGATTGACTTGCCTTCCTATGCAGGAAAACCATGTATCCGCAAAGGGCGTTCCAAAGCGCGGTGCCTGTGGTGCCCATGCAGTATACTTCACCGCCACCACCATTAGTGCCACCAACGACGCAGAAGACACAAATAGGACAGTTTCGATCGACCTACGCCGACTCTTCGACCATGACGGAAGGGATGAACAGTATGAGCTGTGAGTATGCCCCTGTCAACGCACTCACGGAGAGCACTGCATACCGGTCGAGTCGGTAGCTTTCACATGAAGGCCAGCCACTGACCGAAGCGTAGCTGAAACTAGTTGACCAGCCGTGCGGTCTCAGTGAACGGTTAACCTGCGCTACTAGTGATCCGGAGTACCAGGGTTAGGGCCCGATCTCCGGCTGCTGTGTTTCGATGGAGGCAATAATAATAATATAATAATTGGTTCACAGGAAAGGAAAGCCGCTGTACCTGTCACACTTGTTTCTATGGACGCCTGAACCCCGCCGTAAGGGAAGAGAGGAAGGTGGGAATTAAAGTAGAAAGAGAGAAAGAGGGGCTGTAGTGGAGAGCTACGGAGTAATTTTGACCACCTGGGGATCTTTAACGTGCGTTGACATCACTGGGGTGGCAGTTCCTGGCCCTACGGGGCTGGGACGGTAGGTCAAAGCCGCTTGCGGCTGGGGCTAGCCTGCCACCGAATTTTATCTGTTGTAGGCCGTCATTGCACCCTCCACTGCTTCGGTGGTGGACGACGGCTGTTGTTGCGGCGCGCGTCTTTCTCTCCCTCTTCTTTTTCTTTCTTATCTATTTTCTCTTCTCTCCGCACGAGGCAGCGGAGGTGGCTCAGCTACAGAGCCAGTAGCAGGCCCGTGCACTTTGTTTTCCTTCTTCCTACAGCCACAACAACAACAACACTGACATCGCACAGCCCACGGACGCCTCTTCGTTTCGCGCCCCGTCGGGGTGGTGCAGTGGTAAGACGCCCGACTACTGTGCCGGAGCACCCGGGTTCGAACCCAACCTCGGCGGCTGCGTTTCGATGGAGGCGAAACGAAGAGGCGTCCATGTGCTGTGCGATTCAGCGCACGTTAAAGATCCCCAGGTGGTCGAAATTACTCCGTAGCCCTGCACTACGGCTCCCCTTTCTCTCTATCCACTTTCACTCCCACCGTCCTCCCCTCCCTTACGGCGCGGTTGAGGCGTCCACAGACGACAAGTGAGACAGTTACCGCGCCTTTCCCTTCCAGTCAATCAATCAATCAATCAATCAATCAATCAATCAATCAATCAATCA
>JAJIZL010024670.1:178494-194089 GCA_023969395.1 Amblyomma maculatum
AATCAATCAATCAATCAATCAATCAATCAATCAATCAATCAATCAATTCTCTTCTTTTCGCCTCCATCGAAACGCAGCCGCCGCGGTCGGGTTCGAACACGGCTACTCCGGCACAGTAGTCGGGCGTCTTACCCCCTGCACCACCCCGGCGGGGTTGGAGGCAAACCCGCTGCTCACTTTCCTCCCTTGGTGCGTGTCAGGTGTCCACGGACAAAATGGGACAGATACTGTGCCTTTGATTTATTGCAAACCAATTATTATTGGTAATGTTGTTATTATTCAATGTAGCTTAATGGAGACACTGCAAGACAGAAGCCAGTGTTTTGTGGCCTTTTCTCGTTCGTTGGCTTCCACCAGGCTCTCAAATGACACTCACGCGAGTGGTGAGGAGCAGCAAGAAATTTTGATCAGTAATTTGAAGTTCTTTGCTTTTTGCTCAATAATGCTACAGTTGATTCGTACAGCGCAATGCTTCTTTTCGGGAAGTATGCTGTCGGCAGCTCCTGTAGAATGAGCCCTCATGAGCTCTTTATTGAATATACCCCCCCCTCCCCCTCGCTTCTTCTACACAGTAGACATCCTATGAACATACACTAGACATCGTTGAAGGCGCGTGTATTCACATGTGGAGAGCTATTGAGCAGGCATTGACATCTGCCACGATTTCTAAACATGTTACGTCTGCGCAGAAAAGAAAGAAACGCAAGTTCTGTCACATACGTGCGTTTGCTAACATTTGATCAAACAGGTTCGAATTGCCTTGAATTCACACAGGACGACTATTTGCCACCCTTTTCGACGCATGGACTATCAGCACCTCCGCCAAGGCGCTCAGCTCTCCGCACAGCTTTGTGCACGAACGAGCAGCGGTTTGACTCCATCCCAGTGACTGGGGACCTCTTTGACAAGGCGAACTCACACCCTTGTGGCTATTTTTTCTTCATATCTATGAATGCATCTAAGTCAGAGGAAGGGCTTGCAGTCTCGACGTTACGCCAATCAGCAGGTCACCAGTTAGGTTGCTTTGTGGCATTTAGCGTCCCAAAGCGACTAAGGCTACAAGAGACGCCGTAGTAAAGGGCGCCGGAAATTTCCCCACCTGAGGTTCTCGACAACCATGCCGGAGTATCTGGATTCGAACCTGACTGCTAGCGGCAGATGAGGAGGAGGACAAAATATCTTTATTTAGTCAGCGGGGGACCCTCAGTCTAGGGTCCCGTTGGCCGTGGCTGCAGTAACAGCGCGGCGAGCCAGCATTTGCTGGCGCTCCGGGCAGAGTCCTGCAGGGTGGCCTCCCAATCTTCCATGCAGGAGTGGGGGAGTGGGCTTATAGAAGGGGTTACTTGGCACGCCCAAACCATGTGATAGAGCGCGTTGCCCGCTCACCGGAATGTGGGCAGTCAGGGGAATAAAGGGAGGGGTACAAGAAGTTTAGGAGAAATGGTGTAACAAAGGTAATAGTTTGCAGGCGGTGGTAAGTTGCTGCTTCTTGAGTAGACAGGGTGGGAAAAGGGGGTGGTAATGTACGGCGAGACAGCCTGTAGTGTTCAAGCAGTTCTATGTATGTTGTTGTTGTGGCTGTAGGGAGAAGGAAAAAAAATGCACGGGCCTGCTACTGGCTCCGTAGCTGAGCCGCGTATTTGGGTTTGCTTGGTACGGTGGCTCCGCAAGGGACAAAGCAACAGAAGAGACGAAGAAAACGGGCTGTTCCGACTAGCATCTACCGCCCCCAGGAGCCGAGCAGCCTAGCGATTAGCGGCGCATGCTTTTTCAATGGGCGTCACGTTGGACGCGGCACTAGCTTGAGAGAGCCTATAATACTACTACTACTACTACTACTACTACTACTACTACCACTACTACTACTACTACTACTACTACTACTACTACTAAATAATAATAATAGTAATACACAGTAATATTTCTCTGCGAATTATTATTATTATTATTTTTAATACTACTACTACTACTACTACTACTACTAAATAATAATAATAGTAATACACAGTAATATTTCTCTGCGAATTATTATTATTATTTTTAATATTATAATATTATCATTAGTAATAGTAGTAGTATAGAGGAAGACTCGTTTCACGAAGTTGGGACTGAATTGTCTAGTTAACGGCCGAACTAACTGGCTAAATATTATCTTCACAGTTTTAATTAACAATAATAATAATATTAATTGGTTCACAGGAAGGGAAAGGCGCAGTATCTGTCACACTTGTGTCTGTGGACACCTGAACTACTCCGTAGCCCTGCGCTACGTTTCCTCTTTCTCTCTTCCTCCCTTGTGTCTGTGGACACCTTCATCCCTTGGTGTTCACAGACACAAGTGTGACAGATACTGCGCCTTTCCTTCCTGTGAACCAATTATTATTATTATCATTATTAATTAAAACTGCGAAGATAATATTTAGCCAGTTATTTTGGCCGTTACCTACAGACAATTCAGTGTCAACGTAGTGAAACGAGTCTTCCTCTATACTACTACTACTACTAATACTAATACTATTACTACTACTACTACTACTACTACTACTACTATTACTACTACTACTACTACTAATAATAATAATAATATTAATAAAAGTAGTAATAGTTGAAGTAGTAGTATTAATAGTAGTAGTAGTAGTAGTAGTATAGGCTTTCTCAAGCTAGTGCCGCGTCCAACATGACGCCCATTGAAAAAGCATGCACCGCTAATCGCTAGGCTGCTCGGCTCCTGGGGCGGTAGATGCTAGTCGGAACAGCCCGCTTTCTTCGTCTCTTCTGTCGTTTTGTCCCTTGAGGGGCCACCGTACCGAGCAAACCCAAATACGCAGCTGAGCCACCTCCACTGCCTCGTGAAGACAGAAGAGAAAATAGAGAAGAAAGAAAAGGAAGAGGGAGAGAAAGACGCGTACCGCAACAGCCGTCGTCCACCACCGAAACGGTGGCGGGTGCAATGACGGTCTACAAGAGATGGTGGTAACAACTTTTATTGCCACGAAATGAAAGGAATTATTTCGGGCTGGGGCGAGTCTAGGGTGGCCTCCAGTCGGGAGCGACCTCTTGAGCTCGCGTGACGAGGGCCAGTTGCGTAGTTTTCCTTGGGCTGGCCAACAGCTTGTCCCATTCCTCCGCTGAGGGAGCTGGCAAGAGTGTCTTTGGAGGGGGATTGCTGGCGCATTCCCACAGTATATGGTCTTGAGTGGCCTGCGTCCCGTCACCGCAGTGCCGGCATGCAAGGTTGAATTCTCCGTTTGTAATTAACGATAGTCGGTAGGGGCTAAGAATGGCCTTTGTTTGTAGGCGTCTGAGTGTCGTGGCTTGCGCCCGGTCGAGGTCGGGGTGAGGGGCGGGGTACGTGCATCTTAGCTCGCGATAAAAGTTTGTTACCTCCGCGTATGTGCGCGGTGCCTCCACAGGCGCGTCCGTTCCCGATAGATCTCCCGTCTCCCGGTTGGTTAAGCCTCGGGCTAGACGGTCGACCCCTTCGTTTCCGGAGTTACCCGCGTGAGCCGGAACCCATACGAGATTGATGTTGTGATTGAGAGATCGGTTGCGCAGAATTCGCGCCGCGAGTGCGCTTACAGAATTTTTGGCGAAATTTTGAACGGCGCTTTTTGAGTCGCTTAGAATAGTTTTGGTGTGGGGATCCGCGATGGCCAGTGCGATAGCTACTTCCTCTGCCTCGCATATGGAGCTAGCATGAAATGTTATAGCGTTAATGAAGGTTGACTTTGGAGTGGCCATACATGCCACGTATGCTCCGTTTTTGATGTGCTGAGCTGCATCCACGTACACTGCTTGTGGATCGTCCTCGTACTGTTTCTCAAGGGTCTGTGCCCTTGTCTTCCTGCGGGCATCATGTCTACCTGGTAGCATGTTTTTGGCTATTGGTTTAACAACTAGTCTACTAGTTATGTCAGCCGATAAATGGGATGTTGCGCACACCTCCTCAGTGGGGTGGATGTGGAGCTTGTCGAGAATTACGCGTCCCGCAAGGCTGCGTGACAGGCGGGTCACTTGTGCTGTCTTATGGGCTTCAATTAGTTCAGATAGTGTGTTAAAAATTCCTAACTGCAGTAGACAAAATTCGGACAGGCTAGCCGCCGCCGCAAGCGGCGGTGACTTACCTGTTCCAGTTCTGTGTATGTAAGGATCGAGGAGGCATACGTGTGATCCGGGAGAAGGGAGGCTCGGGGAAGGAGCGCGGCGTTTCGATGGGGGCGAAATGATGAGGCTTCCGTGTGCGGTGCGATGTGGGTGCACGTTAAAAATCCCCAGTTGGTCGAAATTACATCGTAGGCCTCCACTATGGCTCCTCGTTTTCTCTTTCCACTTTCTATCTCACCTCCATCCCTTCCCTACGGCCTGGATCAAGTGTCCACCGAAAGAAGCGTGAAAAATACGGTCCTTTCCATTTCCGTGAAGCAATTATTTTTTTATTATTGTTCTTTAATGTGCACTGGCATCGCACAACACACGGAAGCCTCTCCATTTTGCCCATGGTTTTGCCGCTATTGAAGCGCAGCCGCAGGTGGCCGGAATCGAACCCGGGTACTCTAGCCCAGTAGTCGGTCACCGTAACCACTGCACAACTGCGGCGTTAGCAGCAGTTACCGAAGTGGAGCTCCACTTTCCATCATAATATCTAAAGATTGTGTGCTACGGGCCTAAGAGATCGCTCTGAAAATTTATCTTCCCTGTGGTTTGGTTAAGACGCGAAACATAACAAAGAAGTTACGATTAAGGGAGCAAAAGTTAAGGTCGATCCCTTCTGTAAGAAAGCGAGGTGTACGTATGTTTGTGAAACAATGGGGTGGCAGTATAATAATATTATTAATATTAATTGGTTTACAGGAAGGGAAAGACGCAGTAACTTGCTCTGTGGGCACCTGAACCGGGTCGTAAGGGAAGGAAGGAAGGTGGGAGTGAAAGTGGAAAGAGAAATGGGAGCCGTAGTGGAGGGCTACGGAGTAATTTCGACCACCTGGGGATCTTTAACGTGCGCACCGCGGCAGGACGAAAGAGAACCGAACAAGGGTTGAGGGGAAGGCTCTCTCGTAATTAAGGCAATGTTTTGACATGGGGACCTCTCTTCGTCTGGGCACCGCGATCATCACTGGCAGCGTTTCTATACGCTTTTGCTTCCGGAGAAGAAAAGCGAGGGAGGGTGCGGGGAGAAGAGTGGTGTGAGGAACGAAAGAATGTGTTCTTGGGTAAGTATTTCTGTGGACATGAAACGGGTGGTTCTGTGACCTGAAAAGAGATAAAAAGGCGGCAGCAGCAGAGAAAATTACAGTGCGATGTACATGATGAGGCAGCATCAGAAACAGGTTCGATGCTGGCAGGCGTTTCTTGGAAGGCGAGATGCATTTCAATGTGCCTGACAAGCAGTACAGACGCATCTCAATACTTTGTCGAGATTTGCTCCCTTTTTTTTTACCTTTAATGCTCTCCCTCTGCAATCATTTTCTTCTGGTAATTCTCCCTTGGCAGGTATGGGGCAAACTGATGAGTTTTTTTTTTCTATTTTTATATCTCCTTTCCTCCTGTCCCCATTTTTTCCTCCAGCACCTTTAGTTTATGCTGTTAATAAACCACTTGCGTAAACCTCTTGAGAAGTAGTCAGCTTCGTCTGCATTGCTTATCAGGTCCCTTTGAAATGGCTTTCCTCTTCCTAGAAACAACGGCCAGCATTAAACTAGCGGATTGTGATGCTGACTCATCATTGCTGACGCGCATTGTACTTTTCATTGCCATGTAAAGACAATTCATAACCCATGAAACTATCTTTCATTACTTGATTCGCTCCCGCCCCCCCCCCCCCCCCCTACCTCGGTTTTCTACTTCGGAAGCAAAAGCATATATCAACCCCTGCTAGTGATGACCACGCTGCCCAGTTGAGGACAAATCCAATTGTAGAACAGTTGGCTTGACTTGATAACAGGCTCCTCTTAATTGTTCGGTTCCCCTTTCGATAGTGTACAGCTATCTTCCACCCTTCGTTCTACCTTATTGAGATTGGAGGTAATAAAGTTATCGTCAGATATTGCAGACATTGAGTTCATCCTGCATGCATATAACTCGTAGGATGGGCATTTTCTTTTCATTCCGGCTGTATGAAAAATCGGCAGTCGACAGCCGTTGCTAATTGATGAATCGGGTGTTGACCTGTAGTGACTCAACAGCGCAAATAAGCTGCTTCTGCATAGTCACCGTGTGAGTCCCCTTTGCACTCGTAACGACAGCTCCCATTCGCTGCCGATGCTCATCGGTAGACGCTCCTGAAAGCACCGACGAAAATGTGACCATTTCTACTCCTTGCGTTTAAACAGACAGTCAGTTAACGAGTTCAAGCTGCTTTGAGTGGACATGTCTTAGAAATTCAGCAGGCTCGCATCATAAACATAAACCACATCGAGCGCAGTATTTTGTTTCAATGTATATTTGCACTTTAGAGCGCCAGGTGTAGGTTTATCGCTTGCAAAGCTGAAATTCTAACTCGTCGTCATCCACTCAATTATTAGGTCGCAACAGCACCGCGTACGGTGACAAATGAATTTAACCTCTAGTCTTACATGAAAATTTTCGCTTTGAGGAAGACTTCTCTGATGCAGTGGGAAAAACAGTCAGATGTGTAAAAATCAGACCAGCATTTCGTCGCCAACAGCAAAATTAAGACATTGAACTATTGTCAATCTGCTACTCAACTATATCTTTGAATTAACAATAAATAAATGACTCTTAGAGCTGCAGTTATAGCTCAAAATTACCAGGAACTCTTATATAACGTTGAACAGAGGAGGACAACGTCCTGAGGCTTCCCTCTGACCTTATGAGGTTGCCCACCTTTTAAAGCTGTGGCAGTTGGTAACCGCTGATAATACACGGAAGAGGGAGAATCAAGACAGGGGACGAAACAGAGGTTGACAGAACAGCCTACTCTATATTGCAGTGAGAGGCATGTCTTCCGCCTTGACACTTGTGGGCTTTCTTCATACATTAATTGTCAAGTGCTTCTTATTTTTTTTATCTTGCTGTTCATTCAGATATTCTGAACCTAAGAACATCAGCTCGCTGGCTTTCTGATATGTGCGAGAGACGGCCTATTTACTAAGTCCTAAACAAATATTTAACCATTAACGCAAAGTGCCGTGCTGTTATTGCTCCCACATACACATTACAACTTTCAGGTATTGCTTATTTTGTGTTTCAGCATCGAAGAGTGCATTGTTCATGTAAGTCATTACACCAGCGTCAATGCCTGCATGTGCTGCACATCAGCTGCCGCATAGCTTTATATCACTTGAAGGATTTTGAACAGCCTGTTGTCAGTGATGAAAACGTTTGGGAATACAGTGCGGACGAAAAAGAATTTTTCAAAGTCATTTGCTGAGGAATGTGGAAGCTTGAACAAGCCAATGACGCAACATTCAGAAGATAATCTAATTAGCTACCGCGATTATGAAGACCATTAAGGTGAGGCGATGATGTCTTGGTGGGCTGGTGAAGATTATTGGACGTGTAATGGGCGTAGTAGATATATCATGCATAAACTAAGAGCTCGAGAGGGCGCCAATGAATCGAACAACTTTCCAATTTTCGGCGGCTCCTTAAGCAGTACGAATCTGCAAGCGTTTCAATGAACACTTCGAAAAAAGGAAAAAAAAAAAAAACGTTCCTGCTTATGTGGATTGCCTCGTTGTACATATAAAAACGTATGCTAAATTAACTGAAAACGAAGAATTAAAATATCGAACAGTATCGTTATTACCAACCGCTTTTACAGGAAAATTTCGGTGATATGAAGTCTATTTCTCGAGGCGAATCTCTGAGGCTAAGCGACGCTACATGTTACTGCCGCACAGTAACCGTGGCGTTATTTTTAATTTTGACGTCACGCGTTACAATCGAACAGTGGGTAAGAAAATGTTCCTAATTTTGTTGAGGTAAATTCACTCCTTGATTCCCAACTAACGCGAACAATGTTTGGGATATCAAGCCATCTATTTTAACTGAGAACTCAAATCGGACGTTGTGTTTAGACGCCGTTTAAAAGACACGGTTACAGCGAGCTGCCTTCTACTCAGAACTTACGTAAATACTTCTTTTTTTGTCTTCGCCTAAACGTGTGCTTGCACTTGTCGACCCAGGGCCCATGAAAGCATGAGCTTCACGACGTTCATCATATGCTTCACGATCTTCCTCCTCGTCTTGGGAATCTTGGTGCTCGTCATCATGGCGACTGGTACGCGCTCACTCATCTCCGCTATCGATGCTAAATCACTGCCTTCGGTTCTTACGTTTGGAGCTTGCGTGACAATGGGCGTCACTTACGGCATTTAGACATCAGTAATACTTTAGAAATCCCTATGAACAAAAGTAGAAATTTGTTTTTATGCTTGCGTTGTGCGAGCAGGAGTCTAGGGGGCATCCAGGAAGTAAAATGTTTAGGCTTTGTATTCATTACGCCCATGCTTACCTATACCCACTCATGATCTGCTGTGACATCCCTTTTGCCAAGAGCTCTCATACTGCGCCACCTGGCGAAAACAAGCTACTTTATTTCTATCACTTTCGGAACAAGTAGGAAAGACAAGCGCTGAACTGCAACTTTATTTTGAGAATTCGCGAACCGCGTCATATGCACCCACAGGAAAAATGAGGGCAACAAAAAATGAAACAAGTGGCGCAAAACATCTGCACGTACAAAACTAACGCGTCGAGCGGAACAAACCACAATATGTTTATATATTGATAAATTGGTAAGCCTAGTCCGCGGTTAACAGAAAACGTAAGTCCCGATAATAATACACCGATGGCAAAAACTGCCCGAAAGGATCAGCAGAATTCCAAGTTCTTACCGATTTTAATTGCCCAAAAGCAAGTGAAAGCGCAAATAACGTCTTTTTTTAAAAATACCTTTTTTAAAACATCAGGTGAGTGCATTAGATATGAGTGACGCATGAAAGAATAGTGATGCAAAAATTCGAACAAAAGCTAAAGTCAGCGATTAACATGAGAAAAAACGAAACAGAAAGCCAGGAATGATTCAAACAACGTGGATGACAAGTGTATCCATCATATCAAACGGCGCTAAAAAGACAGGTACTAAGGAAGGACGACAAAGGACGCAATCTGTCTGATATGACGAATAGATAGCAATTCGCCCAACTCTCTCTACTTCTATGACATGCCTATGTAGAATAAAGGGGTATGATAAAAAATGGTTTGGAGGAGGTCTGAGTGCGAATGGTTACTTTATTTATTTAAGAAATACTGCAGGCATATTAAATGCCCAAGCAGGAGAGGTCGTTTGCATCAGATGTCATGTAGTTTGAAAACAATAAAACAAAGAATTTTACACAGCCATGAACTGATAACACAAAGAATATAATGCACAGTAGAATATATGACACTTCAATTGGGAAGCGATAAAAACGGCGAGTCAATCGGTAGGGCGTTTCAGTCTGCGATTGTTCGTTACAATATTGTTACAATATAAAGGAGCGAGGAAACCAGACAGAAATAAGTTTAAAAAGAAAATATATTCAGTGATGGTATGCAAGAAGTGCCAAATAAAAGAAAAGATAAAATTAAGCAAAGCCAGAGATGAATGCAATCTATTTGCCCGAAAGGAAAACAGAGCTGACGCACACTTCCTTGAGCTTCGCTGTCAGAGCGGCTTCCACTATTTCGCGTGTAGGCTTATTATATAGCATCTTTTCAGAATGGCTGTATGTTCAAAAATTGTTCCTTCTACGTGTTCCTCCATGCTTTGTCTTCATCCTCCTACGCACCGCAAAACAAGATGGAAAACCAAATAGCCCGACAGTTTGTCCTCTTCTAGCCTACATTTGACAAACTGCCCTCAGTGTCTCTACAGTAAATTCCCTGAATTTCGGGAAACCCAAAGCAATTTCTAATGGGAAACTGACGTACAGAGTCGTCACTGTCAGTTTGAATCATGGCCACTTTGTTCGAAGCGCCATCGCCTCAGACTCAGCCGTGCAATGAAGACAAGTGGCAGACCATGCAGACCAGGTCCCTCTCCACTTACTTCACTTAACTTCGAAATGTCGCTCGAAAGGTAGCTTGATGATCAGTGTGAGAGTGAACGAGAGTGCGCATGTTCAAGAAAAAGAACTTCTTATACACAAGCTAAATGCTCCATATTTTCTTTCCCAAGTAATCTGCGCCGTCGTGGGGCAGCTAAATGTTTATTTGTCGTTGTGCCTCAACACCTGCCAACAAGGTTTTGCTGTTTAAATGTACTATTGCTGGCTAGCTACGTCCAGGAAGCACGTGTGCACTCCATTCCAATTTTTTAACCGTATCAAGCGAGCGTCTACCGTTCGCTTTACCAGCGCCCTATGACCGAACGAATCGGCAAACTCTCCGGTAATACTCTTGTTTGGGCGAGTTGGTTCATCTTTGATGCAGTGCCGCCGAGGCCGCCGAGGCCGAGATTCGCGGGATCGAATCCCGGCCTCGGCGGCCGCTTCTTTGCCGTTGGGACGTTAAACCTCACAAACCAACCAAACCAACCAACATTTGGAAGAAATGCAAGAGGCGTATGCTATACGGAGTAGGGAACGTCTATTTAAATGGAACCGACAGGGCGTAAACATTTGGGGGGGTTTAAGCATGGCTTAAACGAACGTTGGCTGGAACCTAGTAATAGAGTTAAGCTGTGAGTGTTGTTTCGACTGTATGAAGAAGGAAAAGAAAATGCACGGGCTTGCTCTGAATCTGCAGCTGAGCCACTTCCGCTGCCTCGTGCGGACAGAAGAGAAAATAGAAAAAGAACAGGGAGAGAAAGACGCGCGTCGCAACAGCCGTCGTCCACCACCGACGCGGTGGCGGGTGCAATGACGGCCTACAACAGATAAAAATTCAGTGCCAGGCTAGCCCCCGCTACAAGCGGCGTTGATCTACCCGTCCTAGCCCCGTATAGGGCCAGGAACAGCCACCCTTCACCACTTCCACCCGGTTTAGTCATCAGTGTTGCAGCGAACGACTCTGTAACACCCCATTCACACTCCATTTTCAATCCACGTTTTTTTTTCATAATATGACTTTAAATATCATAGATTTGTTTTGCAGAAAAGGAATGACGCAGTATCTGTCGCACTTGTTCCATGGCCGATTTATACCGATTTATTTATAGGAAGGGAAAGGCGCGGTAACTGTCTCACTTGTGTTCTGTGGACACCGCAACGGCGCCGTAAGGGAAGGGAGGAAGATGGGAGTGAAAGTGGAAAGATAGAAAGAGGAGCCGTAGTGGAGGGCTACGGAGTAATTTAGACCACCTGGGGATCTTTAACGTGCGCTGACATCGCACAGCACACGTTAAAAGCCATCTGAGCCGCGCCGTAAAGGAAGGGAGGAAGGAGGGAGTGAAAGCAGAAAGAGAGAAAGAGGTGCCTTATTGGAGGAATACAGAGTAAGCTCCATCACCTGGGGATCTTTAACGTCTACTGATATTGTACAGCACAAGGACGCCTCTCCATTTCGCCTCAATCGAAACGCAGCCGCCGGCGGTCGGGTTCGAACTCGGATGCTCTGGCACAGTAGTCGGACATCTTAGTCACTTCGCCACAGCTTACAACATACGCGACTCGCGGTACGGGATCACGTAAAACTAATTATATGGAACGTCCACGCTGTTGCAGGAGAACCTCATTCGGGAGAGACAACCCAAGAAATCCCCCACAGAACCAAAGAGGCTTCCCGACGCCCCGACGACGTCGTAACACGTAACACGCCTGTCACAGCAGTAAGGCCGGCGCTGACGCTGCCTACAGTAGAGCCGCAGCCAGAACCGGAACCAGAACCGGATCCAGAGCCAGCGCCGAAGCCAGAACCACAGCCACAGCCGAAGCCTCAACCTCAGCCCCCTGGCCCGTCTGTGACACGTAAGGGTACCCCGTTCAATCTGCTATTACGGAACGCGGAATACAGCCCCTCATGTTCCCTTTGCGGCGATCAGATGGCCGATCTAGAACACATCATGTTTAAATGTGAAAACATGCAACCGCCAGAGGGCCTGCAGACTACCAATTCGAAACAATGGGAGGCCGCATTGCTTGGCTCTGATCCAGGCCGGCAACACGCCATCATGGCTTGGGCCAAGGAAGTCGTCGAGCGCCTTCGAGTGACGACAACCCCTGGGGCGGCTTGAGGAGAAGCGTCCTCTCACAAAGAAAAAAACACATCAATTTCTCCAAAATAAAGTATTCTCCTCCCCCTTCTGGATAAGGTTAACGTAAGGTTAACGGCTTAACGCGGAATCACTAGCTAGCACAAATGATGAAACCCGAGGTGAAGCGCAGGTCAGCTGAAAGAGCTTTCCAATGTGCCCAAGGCGCACATTGTATTCCGCACGAATATACGCACGACCATAGAGTTCACTCTTACCTAGAGGGAAAGCTCTGCTGCCATCTATGTGAGTTTACATGGAGTTTCCAGACGACCAGTTCAGCCACCATGGGCGCTCAAAGCATCATGGGCCGGAGAGCTACCGAGTGCAGAACTACAACTTTTGGCCAAAACTAACGCAAATATAAACGTTGTTCTACCGTAAATAATGTCCTATCATTCAATATTGTGACTATAAATTTCAAAACGGGAGAGAAACAGCATGTCAGTGTGATATTTATCCAATATAAGCGATGGCTCTTTCTCCAATTGGCTTAGTTTTGAGCAGCACAAATACCAATATTTCACACTTTATAGGCAAACTTTGAAATAAAAAAACGTAATTGTGCAATCACTTAGGGAAGTTTTTAGCGGCATTTCGGGAAACAAAAACCATTTAATGGCGATGGCTTGCCTTGCGCCTTCGCTACTATGGCTTTCGCGGTCTATGTACGCACCTTCAGATGATGATGATGACCAAAACGAAACATCGTAGTAACGCTACTCCACGTACCCGAGAAATACCGACTGTCCCGCAACAAGTAGCACACCGGCCCATGTTTCTTAGCGCGCCCGTGGTGGCTGAAGTGCAGCGCCCTCAGCTTTCCTTCTAGTTAGTGTAGGGAACTATGCGCACGACCGATTGCAGCGTGGTTACAGCCATGGTTTTGGCCACAGAAAAAGAAAAGTTAGCTTGTTCGGTAAAACCAGGAGGCGGTTAACCTGGAAACAGGTTGAGTAAAGAGATAACCAGTTTTATTTACAAGAAACGCTGCGTGATTTGGTGGAGTACTGCACCTTAATGTTTTTTTAGTGTATGCAGTGTAGTGCCTATAGTGTATCTTTTAATGGTTAAGTCGTGTAGAATGAAAAAAAAAACAAACAAACATGACCGTACATTTAGCCATGGCTAAAGACAATCCGCGTCCCCCAACACTGCCTCTCGCACCATAATTTATGTATGCAGGAAAACGGGGCGCAGTTTTATATGTTTAACCACGTAATTAACCTACTTAGCCAACAACACACTAAAGCGTTCCAACTCTGCGTTACATGTAAGCTATGCCAAGGATCAAAGAGCAGGGCTAGCGAGAGCCTCCGCTGATATCGGAAGGGATCAACCATTTTTTTTAAACAAATTCTTCAGCGGCGCTAGTGCGGCCTCCGCATTGCCATTCATCGTTATATCGCTCCTATCGCCTTCCACTCCCATTAACCCTTGAATGCTATTATGCGCGCTTGCTCATATACGAGCCTCGTTCATAGAAGAGCTTCTGCCGTCACTGCACCTGTCAGAAATAGGTTTGAACGCGGGCTAGACTACGTGTGATTTACAAGTAATGGGCTACTATGGTAAATTAAATAAGAAACGTATCCTCTTGTGCAGCAAACTTGTTACACTTGTTTAACTACGGCATAACTTCTCATATCTATCACTTTTTAATCTTGCCAACTGAGCATGCTGTGAAGAAAAAAGATGATAAATTAAAGAGCACGAGGGCAGAGCACCGAAACAGCATAGACGAGGTCAGGTGAAATACTTAAGTTTAGCAGCCCATCATAGTGAAGAATCTACTTCCGGGTAACTATGTATCCGCCTGACTGCCGAAACATGGATGAGCGTCTGCAAAATTATACACAGATCCTCGAAAATTACAGGTTATCCAACAGACTGGTGCGACCTCCGGATAAAAGCCTAAATAATAGGGAGGCAGTAGCATGGCGGCGCCTGCAAGCTGGGAACTTCGCAAACGCGGTATGGGCATACTATGTCAAGATGGACGATAGAAAAAGTGATAAGTGCAAGAACTGTGGTGAAAGAGAGACCCTCGACCACATAATCTGGGAATGTGCTAGCTCCCCAAGAGCTACAGCAAATATTAGGCTGTAGAGACGCCTGGAAAGCCCTGCTGCAGAGCGAGGTCCCTGCTTCACTGCAACAAGCTATCCGCCTGGCGGAAGAAGCCGCGAATAACTAAGACCTCTTTGCCTGCTTCTGATCGCAGAGGTCCGGCTCCCGTTCCTTAGGCCTGCGTGTCAGGGGCGGGGATTAGGGGGCCTCTGTATCGGGTGGAAAAATAAAGTTATCATCATTATCATCTTAAAACCAGGTTAGAGGAATGCTTGCGAAATTGGTGGTCGCAGAGTGACACTGGTAATCGAGCCCCGTGCCTTGCGCATTTTCTTGGATTTGCAGATCACTAGACCATAACTACTGCCAGTTTTTTGAAGAAAATGACAGACGAAGAGACTAAGTATAAGAACTTAAACCGCTGATTTAACTTCGCTCTTGGTGTAATGTCTGCTATCCGTGACCTTAGAGTCGTGATTGCAGCCTTGGGCCCCGAGAAACTGCTGTGCACCTACGGCCGGATGATGAGATCTAGGGCTGTGATGGCGGAAGACGGCCTGTGCGACTACGCCTTCTACGACTCGCTGTACTCTAACAATGTCAACAAGCTGAGCGGCACCAAGCAGCTCGAACCAGAAGTACAATCCTTCCTGAGCGCAGCCAATGACTACAAAAAGACAACATTGGGAGTGGGGCTCGCATTCCAGTAAGTACACTTTGTGGCTCTGATGGCAAAGTACTCAACTTCAAGTCGATATATGCTGGTCTTATTTGCAGAAAGTTCTTCCTTCGTGAGTCAGGAACCAAAAAACAATAAATATTTAACTAATAAATACAAAAATGAATAAAGCAAAATATGAAAGACGAAGAAAACATAATTAGTCGAAATCAACCGAAACATTGGGTTCCCAGATCCCACTCTTCCTTTAATAAGTACTTTCGTCTGAGCGAGTTGGTTCATATTCAAAACTTGCATAAAAGGTAGAGGTAGAATGAGACGGGGCGAGAGGACAGTGCTCGAACTTCCAATTAGTTTTATTTTTGAGACAGCACCTGCATATACACCAAAGTGAAATCAGTTATCGTAGGTACTGGAGATGAGCACGTGTGTACCCAATAAGCAAAAACCGGTGCCAAGCAAGCCGAATAGCCGTCCACGTCTCAGCCTTTTAAAGAAAACCAAAGGTTCCTGCGTCACTAGGATGGCTCAAGAAGTAAGGCTAAACGCAAGCAGGAACACACACATGCAGGACTGCGCGCGCGCGAACAATCGCACGCACGCACGCACGCACGCACGCACGCACGCACGCACGCACGCACGCACGCACG
>JAJIZL010024672.1:0-35057 GCA_023969395.1 Amblyomma maculatum
TCGTTCGGGGATAACCGGTCCCGCGCGAGGGGGCTATAAAGGAAGCCTCGCGCCGCCGTCGCTCTCTCTTGGTCCCTGCCTCCTCGTTCCTGCTTCGCGCCTGGAGCTTCTGCACGGAAGACGACCCGCAGGCCGCAGCCCCCCAGACGACGACCTAGCACCGACTTCGAATATCCCTGTGAGATTAAAATATGTTTGTCATACGGCCCACTGTGTGTTTGTCGTGCGCATCCCTCGGGCCGAGGAATCGCCCACAATGTCGTGGAGAAAAGCCTTGCTCACTGACTTCATTTTGCGTTGTACAAGGTCTGCCAATGTTTTCCTTGCTGAAACCCCCTCCCCACCCAACATTTGGAAATCGGCATCAGTAGCATGGTGCAGTGCATGACGATGCTTTCTGTATATTGGCTTCCGCAATGCCAGTGCCATAGTAATCTCTGTCCCACCAAGACCTGCGAGGTCACTTGTTCATGTGGCGGCTAAATAATCTGGGCTAAATCATGCTGCTATAATTGGTCGAAATGCTCAAAGCTTTGGAAAGTCACTCTCTGCTATTTTCTCAATAGCTCGGTTAGGTAGGGAAAGGGGAGGAGGGGCTCAACATTTGCCTGCAGGTCTGACATGGATGCTGTGATGGTCGCTGCAAATGCTCTCACTTGCATCTGTGTCTACTACCTTTTTACAAAGGTGTGGCAATAGACTTAAGGCCAGGGGACAGTAATCAGTGCCGATGTTTTGTTCCTCACTGCCCATGTCGAATGGCTTTACATTTTTTAGTCATGTTGATGATCGCTATTTCATTGGTATCAACCCAATCCAATTATTTGTTGCACTTATGTGGGTTGTGCCGATTGTTGTGCCCGTTGCTTCAGTCTGTGTATATAGGTCACCAACATCAGCAGTGGAATCCCCAGGGATAATGATGGGAGATGTATAGAAGGGTTTGCACGTTTTTCTGGTGGGAATTTTGCCAGTCCAAAGATAAACCACGGCCAGGGCAACCAGTTGGTTCCCGTTATATCCCTTGACCCACATGTTCTCGGTGCAGGTCTTGATGGGCAGACAGGGTTAAGTGCAAAGAAATAACTTATTCTTGGGCGAGTTGGCATGTCATTTTGATGCACCCTAACTCAAATTGAGTGCATAGGCTCCACGAGGCACTGCCGTTAATTGAATAGCCTTCTGCGTGGACATGCTTGACTTAGCTATAAAAGAGGGCTTTCAAATGCAATTTGTTTGCTGGCGCTGACACTCTATTATGCTATCTTTACGTTTTCAGAGCATCCCGAGCGCATTATGTTTCCAGCAGTTCCTTTCGAGCGACGAAGTAAGTTTGAGCAGAGAGGAATGTTTTTACTTAAATTCTACCACTGACTTTTCACAATCTTTAAATAAAATGCTCACGTAAGCAGACCTAGACGGTATAAGTAGCGTCATATAGTGTACAGCTAAAATAACAGGACTAATTTATAGGCTGGCTCACTGCGGGTCTCGATTTAGAGGCTGAGGAAGTAACTCAAAATCAAAGCGTTCGTAGCCGTCTGGAGAGAAAAACCGAATCAGAGAAAAAGGTGGCACCCTTGCATTATAGCGCGAAGAATGAGACTAGCACATGAGAAATTCTGAACCGTAATTCTTATGAAAAGGAGAGAAATGTGTCGTGCCCACTCATTTTGGCGTGTGTGAGTTCCGTGCAAAAGAAAAGGTGGTGAAATCCCATGCACGGCCTGTGCATCCTAGCGGAAAAACCGTATGAGTCACAATAACCTCATTCAGATTTCAAAAATCTCATACAATCTCATATATTTCACTTGCGTTGAATGATATTTGTATGAGATTATATGAAAATTAGAGTATGAGAAATCTGTATGAGGTTATTGTGACTCATAGAGTTTTTTCGCTAGGGCACGATTGTAAGCAAACAGGTTTATTCATTGAGCGCCGTCCAATAAAGTGTGTTGCTTCTTTAAATCTTTTACTTGGGGCGAGTTAGCTCATTATCATAGCGTGAAAGATTTTAGCGAACACATAGACTATCTAGTCGTAGTCATACAGAGGCCTCCAATATTGCAGCCCTCATAGCCTGTGTCAGTTAGGCACATAAACCCCACAGCCAAACCAAACAACCAAAAAAGGGTACATATATGCACCCAAGTGCTCTATGTGTGGTGCCTCATCTTTCTCGTGGAGACACCGCGCTAACTTTACCGATGTTCTTTCTTATGGATGTTTTTTTTTTGGTTTTCAGAATCCGATGCCGAGGAAATCAGCCCAGGTAACGTAAATAATCCAAAATTATTTTGTTCTTGAAATTCTAAGCTGCATTATGTCACCATTTAGAGCTTTGTCTACGCCTTGCCTGCTTGGACGCGGGTTCAAAATATTGGCGAAGTAAAAGGTCTCTGGGACCTAGACTGAAAATATGACGTTATTGTTTGCCCCTATGAATGTACTATAATATTTTATAGCAGCATTTAAGCAGTATAGTAAACTAAACCCACCAGGAGAAGGATTCAGAAATTTAAAAAGCTTCTCTTCTTTATATCAAGTAAATTGTGGCAATCACTTTTGTTTGTTATAGTTCTCACATCTATGAAAGGCCCCGCCTTTGCAGCTCAGTGGTTAGGATTCCAGCGTCTGATCCCAAGAATATGACACCAAATCCCGGCCGCGTTGGTCCGTTTTCGATTGGGGCTAAAAGGAAGGCGCCCATGCACTACTGTTCGATGCCATGCACAATCGCACTTGGTGGCAATTTCGAGGGCGCTTCACTTGGGCGTCTCTCGTAGCTTTAGCCACTTTGGGACATTAAACCTTATAAATGAAACCGGAACAAACATGTAGGTAATGGCTAAACTGATCTTTTAAGTAACACAAACAAAACAAACTTCTCAGAGGGAGGTCCTCGCGTCTAGGCATGTGAATTGCACGAATAATCACACGATTTTAAAGCTGCACGGGACAATGACCTGATTCAAGTGCATCAATAGGGAGTGATTGAGGAGCTCTGTACAATTAGTTGCAGGTGTACTGTCATCAAAAGAGAAACAAAAAGTGTGTGTGTGTGGGAGGGGGGAGGGGGGTTTGAGCATGACTTAACCTAGTGATAGAGCGAAAGCTGGGAGTGTTGAAGGGAATTTTTCTGTGGACACCTGGATTTACTGTGCTGCTGTCACAATGTTCGAACGAACATTCTGTCCTAGCAATTCGCTATTGTCGTTCGCCTTTACAAACTACTGAGTTATCTGTCTTCTTTTTCTTCTTTTCTTCCTCTTCTTTTTCTACTTCTTCTCTTCCCTTTACATCTTTTACTTCACCTTTTACTTCTTCTCCTTTGACTTCTTTTTATTCTTCCTCTTCTTTTTTTCCTGCTTTTTTTTTCCTTCTTTCCTCCTTCAACTCCTGGCTTAGCTCATGGTTTATACCACGTGACAGTTGCTAGGCAACGGCGCGATGCGCCGCGGAGCATACGGCACACGGTGCCGCGGTGCCACGGCGACGGCTTGCAAACCTAGCGCAGTGCAGCTTCCACTACGATATCGTTTTCAAGGCAGAATTATCCTACTTAAAACACACACACACAAAAAAAAACATCATACCTAGCCAAACTTGTCCCACAACCGGCATCCTAGCTCAGCTCTTGGTTGGGAGCCATTTCACTGCTCGAAGTCAGCACGAATTCGCGAGTTTGATTCGGGGACAGTGGCATTGCCCTTAGTGAGCATATGCAACAAATATACACGACCTTTATCTGAAATATAACTGATCAATTACAACCAGCGCAAATTGGGACAACACTTAAACTCCGCCTTTAATAGTATGAGGCGATTGCGTATCACTGTAGGCTGCCGGCTCCCCTTCGTCCACGCTTTTTTAGGCGCATGCCCTTTGCTTTAGTTGTTCTAATTTATACCAGTGTTATCCGACGAGTGCTTTTCAGCAAGAGCCGTGAGCTATAAGCACACATGCAGGGTTATCAGCGTTGGTATAAATTCCCACTTAACTAAGCCAAACGAACGTGCCTGCGAGGCCTATAGGAGCATCATGCTCGACTCGAAATGCCAGGTACGATGAACGCGAGATTTGCCTCATCCTCCCAGCTGAATTGAGAAGATCAAGTTGGAAGCTCCTGTCAAATCGGGCGTCTCACATGGTCACGTGACGTCCAACTACTGTTCAAGCAATTAGAGCCCGGTCATGTCAGCCACCAGCTCTTAAAGCCGTTCCTGTGATTTTTCGCTCACTAAGTCGATGCCGACAAGTGATATTCTGGAGAACAGACTTTAACGCTATTAAATTAAAATGTAGTTCATTAACACCAATTGCCTTTAACGCGTCGCGCAGCTCTGCAGCACTTTGACAGAAAGGTACATTCCTGAGTCGTTGCAACTCTCCAATAAACTTAGCGTTCTTAACAAAATGAAGCTGTGCTCAGCCTGTTTTGAAACCTACTTACCAAGCCAACCCCCGGTCTCGACTTTCTTAGCCCATGTGCAACGGCACCATTCTACTTATAGAAGGCACACGCATGAGCACTTGGCCTACAACAGTGCACCTACGTTCCATCGAAGTGGAGCCATTACGCTATGAAAACCTCTCAAGGTGCCCCTCACCTCTCTACCTACTAGGCTTACATGCACCTCCCAAAGTTGCGCGTGAATTGAAGTAAGTGAATGCGGGGGAGTGATACTCCATAGAATATCAGGTGGTGTTTAGCGCAGCGGAAATGCGAATCTTGACGACAGCTGGGGTGGTGTGAACTGCCCACGGCAGTCAAGCTGCATAGCAACTATACGTAGGGGAATTGCAATTCGACAGTCCCATCTGTCGATCATCGTCTCTGTGCGCTGTGAGAAACGGACGAAATGAAATGTCAATTCTCTCAAGAAAAGGCTATCCTTACGTCTGACACTGTTTGAAAACCTAGAGTAACCAGTCATTTGTCGAGAAGGTGGGGGAGAGGTACAGCTTGTGAGTGTATCACGCATTGCCGCTGGTGAAGCAATATAGGAGGGGTTCCGGCGTTGCAGGGGAGGGTGGTAAAGAGGGACGATGCTCAGTGTTCCTGTAGCCCTTTCAGGAGGGAGGGGGGGTGGCTCGTTAGAGAGGTGCATAACAGGCGCTTGTGATGCATTTTCCCACAGACGTCTACAAAAGCACGAGCATGCTGCGTAAGGGGAGAAGGTGAGACGGTGACAACGTAGGAACAGCCGGATGACCTGTCGTAGGAGTAATTTGGCGGGATGGTACAGGTAGAAGCGCGTACGCCCATGGTCACAGTTTTATCCATATCCATATTTCCTAGCTTTAACACGAGTGGCTCCGAAAAGTTGCTCAATTTTGCTAAACGCCATCGTGTTTCCGATCCCACAAACACAAATTACGCTGAAACAAGTTACATACAAGCGAGGAGTGACGCATCACACTGACACCTCCAAGAACATTCAAAGAAGCAAAGTCGTAATTCCCCGTACTGCCGCTGTCAAGGCCTGGGCCCGCGAGGTTGCTAATCTGAAGCTGTTCCATCAGTGTTTTTTATTATCATCAGAGGGCTCTGGCTTTATAAATCAGCTATCGGCAACGGTTTCGCTAACATCGTCGTGATATACGGAAACCTGGCACAGCGCATATGTCCATGACGCTGGCATCTTTTTAAAGGCTTGTCGAGTTTCATTCTTCCTCTTTGACTGTGGTCTAGAGAGAAGGGGCTGCGTAGTTCGAGCCATTTTGAACGGTATCCGACCATCATATGTACAGTCAGTGGGTTTGCTGGAAAGGATTTATTTTTGCACTGTGTCACCCGTTAATAATTAGAGGATTATTAACGATGCACCCTTATAGGTGCGCACACTCCCAGACAACCTTAGAGTGAGTGGGGGTAGCTGTTGCGGTTGCAAAGGAGATGCCCTCGACTTGCGTGGCAAGCTCAGCCGGAATTCAATTACCTTGTAGTGACAGAAGGGGGCCGATTCAAGCCAGAGTAAGGTTCGGAGTCAGAAGTAACAAACAAATCAAACTTTATACGCAGCAAGAGACGATACAGAGGGATACACACGAACTCTAAAAATGCACAGACGAGAGGTTCACAGAAAACAACGCTAAGCATGCAACTAAGAAGGTATTCAATAACACAGAGGCTTTACAATACAGAACAACACATGAGAGTCAAATAAGCAAACACCAAATTGTTCACCGAGCACTGTTACAGATCGACGCCTCGAGAGTCACGATACGGCCGCCATGTAAGACGAGCGCCGCTGCCTCGCAGATCTGTGGGCTTGGCAGCAGCGGCTGAACCCCGGCAGTCGAGCAGTAGCACTTGAGAATACGCCGCAATACTAGCTCATACACTGCCCGCCGGGGTGGCGCAGTTGTTACTGCGCTCGACTACTATTCCCAAGGATGCGGGATCGAATCCCGGCCTCGACGGCCGCTTTTCGGTGGAGGAGAAAAGCAAGGCGGCTGTGTGCTGTGCGATGTCAGCGCACGTTAAAGAACCCCAGGTGGCTAAAATTTCCAGCTCATACACTGACTAACACAAGCGACGCGACCTCCATTAATAGGGCGCGTCGCGTGTGTCTGTTAAGACGCGAAAGGCTAGCGCGCACACATACATATCTTCGCTTGTTAAAACGTTCCCTTTTCCTTCCGCCGAGCCGCACGGCGTCATTGGTCAGGTGCAGCTGAAACTTCCAGAGAGGACTCGAATTTTCCGGCCTGATGGGTCACCGTCATCGTCGAGCGATGAGGGGGAGGGTGAAGCCGATGAATACGAGGCCACGCGCTCTCCTCGCGAGGGGAAGGAAGCAAAGTCTAGCCTCTCGAATGTCGTTGAACCTTCGATGCGGCGCCGCGCGGGCTTCGCGCCGCGCCGGCTTAATGTGCGCCGATTTCGGGAAACACTATCCAGAAACATAGGTAAACGGAATCATGAAGGAAACGGAAAGCATAGAATCATGAAAGGATATGCATGCTCCATGCCCTGGAACAAATATCAGCTGGCTGGATGGCGACGCAATCCTATTGCGCAAACATCTGTCAACAGGCGGAACTAGAAATGGTATCGACAGTATAACCTTAAACTACCTTAAAGCTGTAACTGGAACATCCCATCGTTTTGCTCAACCGACTTGTAACGAATTTCATTATGCAGTACCATCATCAATGTACGCCTTTTTACGCGGCGACTTAATTTTTCCGAACATAACTTGGAGCTCCTACCACCTTCAATATTTAAATTTCAATCTCATGCAAGTGAATATATATTGCCGCAAAACCTTTCAAACTGTATTTGTTGTTTTTTAACAGCCGCAGGCATGCTGCTTTATCACTGTGATTCTGGTACGCGTATCAGTTCTGCATTGTTTGTTTGTTAATGCTCGATGCCGCGAGACGCACCTTTATCAGTTTCGTTGTCGCGAAAGATGCGTCGAGATCTGTCTCGAAGATTCCGATCACTCGCGTATGTTTCTACAATGTTCCAGGTTGTACTAGTAGCAGTTTGCGACGTTATCTAGATTGTTCTGTGTAGCCTTTAAATTGAGCGTTGACGAGTGTGACGGGCATTCTTTGTTCGATGATCGACAAGCACGTTTGTTGCTATCGCCGCCGCCGAGTTGCTTAGTTCTTTTGCGGGCGCAAGTCAGCCCAATAAAGAGTTTCTTCAGTGCAATCACCGACTCTTCATTTGTGTCATCGATCTTGTAAACAACACGTGACAACATTATACACATGCGTAGCATTTTCGCTGCAGCAAGTTCTCTCACATGCAACCAGAACAACAACCAACATAGCAAGCACGTAAGATTTATTACTGACAAGTTGACCTGACATAGTTACACCTTCAACATTCTTGTCGGTATTAGCGATTTCTTTCTTCTCGATGAAAACACGATAGCGTTAAATACTTCTTTCTGCACAAACTCCGGCGTTGTCAGCGTCTTGACTGAAAAATTGTAGGCACGAATTTAGGAAGTAGAGGTTGGCAGGTGACATGACTGACTGTGAGGTGTGTGACGCAGTGAGAACACACATCACAAATATAGAGTGAGCTGCCAACTCTGGTTGCTCAACTGATGTGGAAGGGAGGTATAGGAATCAGTTTTCCACGGCTGCTGAGCCGCGGACTCTAATTCTAGTCCAGGCAGGCACTTTCGTGCGACCTGGTTGGGGCAGGTATTCGGGCGCTTTCTGCCAGTAGCTGGACGACGGGGTAGCTCGGGATATTAGTGGATTAGAGGTACAATTCTAGAATAGATAATTTAGAGATAACATACTATATGTACGCGAACAAGGAACAAGGGTAGCCGCAAACGCGCGCTTTAACGCTACCACGTCATAATGTTGTAGTCTAATTAAGTGTACCCTAATTTTGGTCACTGTTCACGATGCTCCGATAATTAGGAAAACAAAAATGCACCAGTACAAGAGAGGTAAGTCGGAGGCAATTACCAATAAAGGTTAAAACGGAAAGTTGAGCTAGTTGACGCATTTCTTTAACACACAGCGGAATAGACAAAGGACACGCGAGTAAACGGAGACAGCGCTGTCCCCGTTTACTCGCGTGTCCTTCGTCTGTTGCGCTGCGTGTTCAACCAATAAAGGCTCTTATATTATTTATCTTTTTTCTGTTTTTTTTTTTTTACAAGTGGAGCGTCTAAAACCAGCTGAAGCACGATTGACGCTGTACTCGTTGCAATGAGTGGTACATTCTGCAATACACCATCACCATCAGGAGAAACGCTCCCTGGTACAAAATGTTTTAAGGCATTTATGAAACAGGAAGAAGGCGGTAGCTGTTATTTAGGCGTACACTTTTTTCTATGCACAAAAACCTCACGAAAAAAAAAAAAAGGCATCTTTGTAAGTAACATTAACGTGCTGTGGTGAAGCCAGGCCAGTAGTGTGGCGAAGCCCATTTTAAAGGCGAGTAATATTGAAACATTGCGAAAAGATGGTGATGGACCGGTTCCTCATAGTATCAGCTTTCAGTTTTCGGGAAGCGCGGTTCGCTTGAGTAGCTGCCGATTGACCAGACTGCATTTGTGTACTCAATGCATACTAGTTATCATATGCTTTGGAGAGTTCACGTGGCCTTTTCGATGCGGCAGCTGGTTCGCCGCATTTTCCAAACTATCTTCCTCCTACGGTAACTACTGCAGGGATGATTACTATGACAGCTATTCTCTGAATATACCTCTTCTACATCATGCTCATTATTCCGGTAATTACTTTCTGTCTACTCTATTTGTCTTCTTTCGCTGTGCTTTCTTCCTTTCACATAACCACCAAGCGGATTATTTCCGAGGCACTTCCACTTCGGTTGCTCAGTCTTACGACCTTGCCGTGCCCTTGTCTTTCCGCATGCCCAATTTCACAATGGTCCTGTAGGTAACCAGACTTTGGTTACTCATTCTTGACCTCGGCGTGTCCTCTTTCGTGGCAACCGCCATTCCTCTTTATGACAATCACTCACTGGGTAAGCGACTACTACTTCTGATACTAACACTACTATACTACTGCTATACTACTACCTTACGGCTACTACTGTTATCATGTGCTACTGGCATAATACTGCTACTGCTATCACTATACGAGTAATAATAGTAGTACTATTACTAATATAAACACCAAACCCAGGAAGTGGGCAGCTGCGCTGAATAATAAACAAATTAGAGCTGGTTTCTTTGATCAGGTGAAATATTACACATGTAGAACATGAATGAAAACGGGCACTTTAGAAGGCTGCTGTTCCGCAAGCAATTTCCTGCAGCCTGCAGTCGAATGAGTGTTCCAAATTATACGTGACACAGCATCATAATAAATATTTTGTGATTTCCACCAAACCTGTGATTGCTAAGCAGAAGCCTGCATCGCTAAATTTTCTCAAATAGCAATGCCCTTTCCATATATTCTCAACCAGAATAAGGGCAACGACATCGCTTTATGAGGACCCAGCGATATTGAAAGGTTGAAATTTATATAGGCTGTAGGTAAAGCATAAAAGTTTTCTACGCGAGCTCTGAAACTGAAGCGTAATCAATGAATAATAAGCAGGCTGTTTCTGACAGCAGCGGAGAAGCGTGAAAAAGCTTCGCAGTGACGTCACAAATATTAATATTTGCTATTTTCTGCGTCCGCCCAAATACTGCAGTGCGCTATAGGGCGCTTTGAGAAAATCGCTTCCGGTAGCATTCATATTGATGCTTCAAATCAAGCCTTTCGTAACGCAAACATACTGACAACGTCCAAGACATTATCATGCAAGCCCTTTCCCCTGTAGTTGCATATCTCAATTAGGCGTGAAATATTAAAAAGAAAAAAAAAACAGTCTTTAAGAGTGAAAGCAACGCTACTAACAGGTCTCAAACACCAGACAGGTGATAACTAATGAGTGCTTTCACACTGTGAGAACAGTGGTATAGCTAATGTTTCTAATGCTAACGCCAAAATATTTTGCATGTTTGGAATACAGGCGATAACATTCGACCACTTGTAGCTTCTTCTATAGTGAAACTGGTGCAGTTTCTTTGTAGAAGAGGGCTCCGTGCTAGTTCAATTGCCATTCGGCAGCACACTGAAAATTTATTTGGCTATTGGTAGGCGAGCCATGTTCGTACCTTTAGCGAGAGTCAATGAACTTACGAATGTTAGCACTGTCCGTGTGCTGTGCAATGTCAGTGCACGTTAAAGATTCAGAGGTACTCGAATTACTCTGTAGCCCTCCACTTAGGCGCTTCTTTCTCTCTTTGCACTTTCACTCCCGCCTTCCTTCTTTTACGGTGCGTGAAAGACACACACAAGACAGGTGGTGAAGGGTGGCTGTTCCTGGCCCTACGGGGCTCGGAGTGGTAGGTCAACGCCGCTTGCGGCGGGGCTAGCCTACCACCAAAATTTTATCTGTTGTAGGCCGTCAGTCCGCTTGCGGCGGGGTCTAGCCTGCCACTGAATTTTTATTTGTTGTAGGCCGTCATTGCACCCATCACCGCTTCGGTGGTGTTGGACGACGGCTGTTGTTGCGGCGCGTGTCTTTCTTTCCCTCTTCCTTTTCTTTCTTCTCTATTTTCTCTTCTGTATGCACGAGGCAGCAGAAGTGCCCCACCGGGGTGGTGCAGTGGTAAGACGCCCGACTACTGTGCCGGAGTACCCGGATTCGAACCCGACCTCGGCGGCTGCGTTTCGATGGAGGCGAAACGAAGAGGCGTCCGTGTGCTGTGCGAAGTCAATTCATGTTAAATATCTCTAGGTGGTCGAAATTACTCCGTAGCCCTCCACTACGGCTCCTCTTTCTCTCTTTCCACTTTCACCCCTACTTTCCACCCTTCTCTTACGGCGTGGTTGAGGTGTTCACAGAAAACAAGTGAGAAAGTTACCGCGCCTTTCCCTTCCTATAACTAAATCAGTTTACTCTAGGTTTCCAGCCTTCAGCGTTGTTGTTGTGGCTGTAGGAAGAAGGAAAAGAAAATGCACGGGCCTGCTACTCGCTCTGTAGCTGAGCCACCTCCGCTGCCTCGTGCGGATAGAAAACAGAAAGCAGAGAAGAAAAAGAAGAATGAGAGAAAGACGCGCGCCGCAACAGCCGTCGTCCACCACCGAAGTGATGGCGGGTGCAATGGCGGCCTCGAGCCTTCAGCGTAGCGCGGCGGTAGCCACGTACGTCTTACCCACGTGAAGCTGTGATGCCACACCCCACGTGACACTAACGTGTGGGCTGGAACGAGCTGCCAACTTGGGTCTCTAGTTTCACATGGGACGGTTATGTCAGAATCAGCCTGCCAAGACTCTGGCATTCACGTTTCCCCTACAGGCCACTTGGCCCGTTTACACGGCTTGGTTAAAGCGGGGCTTTATATGTGGGCTGAGGGAGAAGAAAAAGACTAGAAGAACATTCGCTCACTCGCAGCTAACGCTTTCGCTCAATATTTGGTTCAAATAACGTTGGGTTCAACAGCGTTGAACCCTTGTAACTTTTTCTTTCTGCTCTACTTTCTCTCTTTTGTCCGCACGAAGAAGCGGAGGGGGCTCAGCTACAGAGTCAGCCCAACACACAAGACAGGGTACAGGACGCTCTTCCTGTACTCTGTCTGTGGGTGTATTTTTTCGCGCAACTATATCATGTCTGAAGTACCACAACTAGACCAGAAACACATCCTACTGAAGTGGGACAGATATTGCGCTTTTCCTTTCCTGTTAACCAATTATTATTATTATCACTTGGCGTTTAGGCGAGCCGATATGCGCGTTTATTAGTGATGTCTTCGAATCAGCCTTGTGCTTATGACCTTTTCTATTTTTTCTCCCACACAGAACAAGAGGGAGCTCTAAGAAGACGTTCGAGCGCTCTTCTCGAACCTCCGGTTATCGACAGTGTTGGTGAGTCAGTCAAATATTGTAATGTCTAGATTCATCTAAAAAGGTTATATACTCAGGCATATATATCTGGAAGCCACGAAGCAATAAGAGACACAAGAAAATAACGCTTAGCTAAGCTGTCGTTATCTTCAGAACATATTCTGAACCGACAAATGACTATAATAATTAATGACAAATCACAAGATAGGTGAGTGGGAGAACTACCAGGTGCTAGGGGTGTTTCAAGTAGGCTCGGCCAAATGTCGGGACTAAAAGTTGTTAAGAATGATAACCCCGGTAGCATCTCGCAAATACTAGTAAGTTGATAACAAATTAGTTCTCAAGGCTGACTATCTGCCCCTGGAGTTTGCCCCCTTTTCACTCGCTTTAATGGTTGGTGTGGTGAAGCCAAATCAGTAGTGCGCCGAAGTCCATGTTAAAGGCGTATCATTTTCAAACATTGCGAACAGATGGTGATTTGTAGAAAGTGCGGAGCGTTTGTGACCATGCTTTTGACAACGGTTCATCAGGTAACCATTTAAAACACTGTGTTTCAAAAACACACTATATGATGAGCTTCAAAGCTTTTCTTCACCGGAGTTAGGACCAAATAGAGTCCCCTACGCTTGTAGCAAAAAAGTAAAAGAGCACTGCGAAAACCGCATTGGAGTAATGCGAAAGCACAGATGCTGCTGTATGGGTTGTTTCTAGTTGCTTAATTCACTTCTTGTTTACCCATTTAATCTTTGGTACTTTCAAATTGCGCGCCAATCCCTTCCTATGCCCTTTTTCGGCTCTACTTCCGGTTGCGTGACGTCACACCCTCTACGTCACATCAATTCACTTCTTGCTTACCCATTTTAGTGATCGGTACTTTCAATTTGAGTGCCAATCCCTTCCTATGCTTTTTTGCGGCTCTACTTCCGGTTGCGGGACGTCACATCCTTGACGTCACCCTAATTGGCGGCCTTAATTACCTATTTTAGTCTTTGGTACTTTCAAATTGCGCGCCAATTCCTTCCTATGTCCTTTTTTGGCTCGACTTCAGGTTGCGTGACATGACATCCTTGACGTCACCTTAAATGACTGAATTAATTACCTATTTTAGTACTTGATACATTCAAATGTGGCGCCAAGCTATTAGCTAATGAGACCGTTTTCGCCTTTACTATAACAATTTAGCCTCTAATTAATTACCTAATTAACTTATTGGCTTAATTATTTTCACGGACACAACATTACGTCGACCTTTATCGATTGACACCACTCATAAACCTCTACCATTTCTCAATTACAAGTGCTGCGGACACAATTTTGTTCTGCCTCTAATTAATTACCTAATGTGTAGTCGTGATGGGAAATATTCGGAATATTGATATTGTATGAAGGTGAGGAGGTTGTTCGTTATAGGAAAAAGGTACAGCAACAATGGAAACATCCGCTGTCCGAGGGCGCTAGTAAAGGATGTTGCCGCGAACCATTAAAATCTTTGTTGCTTTTCAACAGCTGCTGACATGTGCGGCCTTTTCACTGTGACTTCTGCGCATGTACCGATTTTGTGCTCTTTGTTTGTCCATGCTCGGTATTGTGAAACGCGCCTTTTTTTTCGTTATGCGCCAAGATTAGGCTAGAATGATCGCAGGCAACCATACAGGTTTCCGTAATATTTCGGCGTTTTAGAGCGCAGCTCTTTGGCGCCCGTTCCTGGGTTTCGCGTCGGAGTCGGCGTCGGCCTCGTAACCAGCTCCGCCACCCTTTCAGCCCCCCAGCTCAGCCCCCCCCGCTTCCTGCGGGGCGCCGATCACGCGTGTTATCTGATTGCTGCGCTTGCTCCTCCGTTCGCCGCCACTTATAGCGCTCCCCCCCCCACCCACCCCCCTCTTCCTGCGAGGCAGCGGGGGTGCTCTCCGGTTGCCGAAACACCGGCTCGCTATTAGCGAATCACGGTGCATGCATCCCATGCCGTAACGCAGCCAGATTCTCTATACTCGCTAGCGGCGTCAGCAGCATCAGTCAGTCGCTGATATCTGTTCGCGCGCAACGTTCCTATGGGCCCACGCGCTGCCTCCCGCAACCTGCCGATAACTTAATTGCTCTCTTCATTTCTCCGACCACAAAGCTTGTTTCATGACAGCCAAGAACTGTTATTGGAGTGGGAATACGTGCGAAAAATAAAAAAAAAGTCTGTAATAATACATACGGGTCTTGTTCGAAATCTTTGCCTTATAATCTATCGAAAAGTTGAAACAGCTGATGAGCTGCGCTAAAATTTCGCATTAGGAAGTAACGTAATCGTCGGTAATTTTTTCATTAGCTCTTCGCTGGTTTACACAGATGTTTCTGCGGCGACTTTGATTTTAGCACTTCCGATTGCGACGGGCATTGGTTATTCGATGATCATTGAGCACGTTTGCTGATATTGTTCCTTTGTTGTTTTGCGAGCGTAAGCCAGCTCAATAAAGAGGTGATTTTTTGTGACTATGCCTGTCTACTCCTTTATGCCAATGGCATTGTCAGCACTACGTGACAATATCTCATTTTATATCGTCGAATGTAAAGTGCTTTTTATTTTTGTTTGCTCCATTTCATTAGAGGAATTGCAGCAGTGCAGGCGAAAACTAGACTAAGGGTCTTTTACTATACATACATGCTCATCGCCTTCATATTGCTTTTATTTGTATATGATGAAATAATTCCCCTCAGCTGTATCACGATTCTCGTTACACAACGGTAACCAGTCGATGAGCTTTTTTAGTGCGTAGCACTTCTGGCCGCATTCACGGACTTCGCCGGCGGCGGTCTCTCTTGCTCTCTAGCTTTCTTCGTGAGCTTGAGGAACAAAGGACATGGTGGCGACGCCGCGAGCGTAGGGGTTGTTGCTCCGCGTCGCGCGTCTTAGCTAATGAGAAGGCGGAGTGGCTCACAGCTACGGTCAATGAGAAAGTGGCGCGTGTCTGTTGCAGCCGTCGCCACTACTTCGTGCTGCGTAGGCGCGTGTCGCTCGCACACACCCTCAAATCCTGACTCTTTCCTCTAGCGTCAGTGTACGCGAGGTGCTCCCTCCACCTCGGCTTCGAGCCTCTCTGGGGCACGCGCTTCGAATTTAAATAAAGAAGTAGATCTGCTGTAATTCTTTTTACCCTCACCAGAAACACGCGACTGTGATCGTACGTTGCTTATTGATGGCACGCACAATTACTAAAGTAATTGACATGAAACTGTTCGTATTTTTTTTTTCATTTCAGAACCGTAAGTAAACGAAACGTGATATTTGTAATCAAGTTAAAGGAAATTCAATGCCTGTAGATTTATTCGTTCATCTATAGACAGGCACCCTTGTGAACTTTGGCGCAGGATGTTTACTGTGTATTGCCTAACGTTCACGTATAGGTAAATTAAGTATTTTATTAAAATGACCATCGCTATTCAGATTGCTCATGATGTACGCTAATTGCGAAATTATTAAAGTTTTGTGCGGAAGGATAAACTCAAATTAACTTGTTTGCGCCTTACCCTAGAACGTAAGCTGTAACGCAACCACGGTAACGGCTCCCTTCTCAAGAATCTTAGACTTCGGCGTTGTAGGCGAAAAATGGCTGCCCTAGGTTTGGTAGATGATAAGGCCTGCACTGACTGATTGTAGGGTTGTGCGATGTCACGTGACCCATGACAGTGCCGAAACAGCAGGAGCTGCAAAGTTGGTATCTGTGTTCAGATGCGAGGGTGAGGAGAATATTAAGCGTCATGGCTCTTGCATTTCCAGTCACGCATGCTACCCCATAAGGCCGTCCAGGCATGTTCATATGGCTTGGCAAAGAAGGTCTTGTATATATATCTATGCCGGATATGGTGTTTCTCACAGTTTCGTAGCTTACGACAGCATATTAACTAGTGTGTGCCAGATTGTAGATTATAGAGGGATAGTTGAATATGCCTACTTAGGGCAGGTGGTGACCATATATCCGCATAGTAAAGGCAAAAAACTATGAAAATAAGGTTGGGGTAAAACGCATTTGGCAAGTCCTCGCAGAGTATGACTAGAAACTTATTAGTATCGCTCGAGAGCAAAGTGCGTAACAATTGAATCTTACCAGTACTCACCTCTGTGGCTGAAATATAGAGGATAATGAAAAGCGTTTTACTTAATTTGAGGACAACGCAGAGGGCTATGAAACGGAAAGTGGTATGTGTAACGTTAAGAGATAGGAAGCGTGCAGAGTGGGTCAGAGAAATAATTCGCGTTAATCGCGTTCTAAAGGAAATCAAGAAGAAAAAATGGGCATGGCGGGACATGTAGTGCGAAGAAAGGATAACCGATGGTAGCGAAGCTTAACAAATTGGATTCCAAGGGAAGGACAGCGTAGGAACGTTAGACAGCGTAGAACGTTAGGTGGATGAATTAGAATAAGAAGTTCACAAGGGTGAAGTGAATGCAGTTAGCACAGGACCGGGTTAATTAGAGGAGTGTGGGAGAGATATTCGCCCTGAAGTGGGTATAGTCCGGTGGGTGATGAGGGTGATGTCTCACGGTAATCACGGATTCAGTGATTAAGGGAACAGTGATCATGCGAGTGAAAAAGTGTATCTACAGGGCCGTTTATTTACGTTAGAGCGACCCGACTGCGCTTCGAAGCAAAATGGCAGCCCGCGTGAAGCAACACCTTACGGCCTGTCTGTACTTGCTCTAATTTGCTGCGATGTGCGGTTGTGCCGGGTGCAGATGCGCTTTAAAGAATGCACCACTTCCTTGCGTGCTCACTATAGAAGTGGGCGACCCTGTACGCGAAAGAAAATACGCAAGGGGAGGCAACGGGCAGGGGTCGTTGACGCTGCGGCGTCATACCCTTGAAGGTGGAAATAAAATGTAGCCCAAATTTTTATGTTTATAAATATTATTGACATCATCACCAGCATGACTGTACCTACTGCAGGGCGAAGTCCTCTCCCATATTACTCCACTTAACCAGGTCCTGTGCTAGTTGCATACACTTGACCCCTGAGAACTTTTTAACCTCTATAACGAGCTTTATTGTAAGGCGAGCTTGTTTGCTAGGGTTAGGTCGAGGCTTGCAGGTAGACGCTTCCAAGGTAGGCGTTGGCTCGAACAACTGGTGCTCGCGTCTCATGCCGGCGCACTGGCGCCAACTCATCTTCTTTACAATCACTCCCCCAGGAGAAGAGGGAGCCATCCTGGCGACTTAGGGGGACAACAATACGTTTGGGTCGTAGTAGGGTTTTAGCCGAGAAACATGGACGGTCTCACGCCCACGTCGTCGAAGGTCTGGCGAAGGTGTGACGGGCTCAACAATGTAATTGACGGGTGAGGTGCGCTCAAGGACGCTGTATGGTCCTTGGTATCTCGGCAGTAGCTTGGAGGAGAGGCCAGGTGATGTACAAGGCGCACGTAGCCAAACACGGGCTTGCGGAAGAAAGCTTTTGGCGGCGTGAGCTGAGTCAAATCGATTTTGCTGTCGGCCCTGATCGGAAGACGTGAGTGAACGGGCGACCTTCCTGCACTCCTCAGCGTATCTTGAGGCTTCAGATACGGTGGTGGCGTCAGAAGAATCCGGCCGGTAAGGAAGTATAGTATCGAGTGGTCAAGAGGGTTCACGTCCATATAATAGGAAAAATGGCGAAAATCCTGTAGTGGTCTGCGTAGCGGTGTTGTATGCATACGTGACGAAGGGTAGCAATGCGTTTCAGTTGGAATAGACGGCAGCTACGTACATCGGCAACATGGCGCCTAGGGTCCGGTTGAATCTTTCAGTCAGACCATTAGTCTCCGGGTGGTAGGCCGTAGTAGCGCGTTGAGTGATGTTACAATGCTGCAGGAGGGATGAAACCACTTCAGATAAGTATGACCATGGCCGCTCAGCAGTTCCCGTGGCGCTCCGTGACGAAGGATGAAGTGGTGTAAGATGAAGGCAGCAACATCGCGTGCCGTCGTAACAGGTAGAGCGGCGGTTTCGGCGTAACGGGTGAGATGCTCTACCGCTACAATGACCCGGCGGTTTCTGGTTGCAGTGTAGGGAAGCGGGCCGTAGAGGTCAATGCCTAATCGGTCGAAATGTCTTGATGGGCAAGAAAGAGGCTGCATGGGGCCGGTAGAATGGCGATGGGCGACCTTGTGGCGTTGACAATCAAGGCATGAGCGAACGAACTTGTAGACGTAGGTGTACATTCCGCGCCAGTAGAAACGCAAGCGAAGCCGAGTATAAGTCTTGAATGCGCCAGCGTGAGCGGCTTGCGGGTCAGTGTTAAATGAAGCGCAGATTTCGGAACGCAAGTGACGAGGAATGACGAGCAGCCATTTGCGGCCCGCACTTTCTACAAATTGGTAAGTTGTCTAGTGTTCACCATGGTTAGAAACGTTGGAGACACGGCCGAACAGCAGGAGCGGGAATGACTCGAGCGGGAGATCGAAAAGAAACACTGTCGGCGGCTGTCGGGTTATTTTAGCGTAAGTAAGCGTTGCTGCAACAGGATGCGCAGCAGCAGGAGGCGCTGCAACGGGAGGCGCTGCAATTGCAGGCACTGCAACGGGAGGCGGGTGATAAACTGACGGCATGGCCTCGGACACTTGCTCCCGGATCGATGTTGAAGTGTTGGTGTCAGATTTGATGGCGCGGTCGAACAGAGGGAAGCAGCGACAGTTGCCGGGAAACCTCCTCACAGACGAACTGTTGAATCTGTAGTGGGAGAGAAATGTGGACTTCGCTTGTTACGTCGAGGTTATTAAGAGTTGCGGCCTGTGTTAAGGGTAGCCGAGTGGAGACTCGCCCTCGGCGCAGTTCGTCATACCTCTGGCAGATACTGATAATCTCGCTGACAGAGATGAGGCCTTTGGCGGCAAGCATGTGAAAGGCGTCTAGCTCAATGCCCTTAAGCCCATGCTTGACGCGCTCAGTCTCTGTCATTGATGCACTGACGCGCTTGCATAGATCGAGGACGTCTTCAATATAACTGGTGAAGCTTTCATCCAGCTGTTGGGTGCGAGAGGAAAAACGCTGCTCAGCGCGAAGTTTGCACACGGCCGAACGCCCGAAGATGTCAATAAAGGATTTCTTGAAAGCGGACCAGGTGGCAAAGTCCGATTCGTGGTTTTTGAACCAAAGATTCGCCACATCCGTCAAGTAGAAAACGACATTTGTCAGCTTCATGCCGTCGTTCCACCGGTTGTGAGCGCTCACCCGGTCGAAGGATGACAGCCAGTCCTCCACATCCTGGTCGTTCGTGCCACTGAAAATGACAGGATCCCGTTGACGAAGCGCACAGAGACAGGTAGTGGGGGGCGAAGCGGTTGGCTGAATGGCGTCACCTGGCGTCGCGGTAGCGATGGTACGACCGCGTAGCTCCACGATCAGTCTTCGCAGGCTCCACCAAGATTATAACGAGTTTTATTGTAAGGAGACCTCGTGTGCTTGGGCTAGGTCGAGACTTGCAAGTAGGCGTTTGCAAGGTAGGTGCTGGCTCGAACAACTGGTGTTCGCGGCTCGTGCCGGCGAGTTGGCGCCAGGTCATCTACTTCATCCACCCACCTAACTCTGCCGCCCCCTGTACGTTTTCTTTCCCTTGGAATCCATTTCGTTACCCTAAGCGACCATCGGTTATCCTTTCTTCGCACTAAATGCCCTGCCCATGCTTATTTCTTCTCCTTTATTACCACTAGAATGTCAGTAACTTGAGGTATTTCTCTGACCCACTCTGCACGCTTCCTATCTCTTAACGTTACCCCTAACATTTTCCGTTCTATTGCCCTCTGCGTTGTCCCTAACAGATAAACTTAACAAAGATGGCACAGTTCCTGATACAGAGAGCTCTATTTGTGCTGTGATTAGTGGTTTGGTAATGTCGCTTTTGACCCAAGGTATCACATCTCTCAGTTGGTGTTTCTGCTTTCTTTTAGCTACTTGGTATTCTGGCGAAAATGTGTCCTGGCCATGATCGCAGTTCTTCTCATCATCCTAGTCTTACTGGCCCCCACCGTAAGGAAGACACGCAGAGGTGTGTTACAGCAATTTTCTTTGCCACTGTCATCTCGGCAAACCATGCGCAGCAAATCGCATGACGCGCTTACAGTTTTACGTTACCGCCTCAGAAACAGGGAACTACAACTGCATGACCGGAAACTAAAAGGCGCCCACAAAGTCTACGGAGTTATATGTATAAAGGCTACCTTCACACGTGGGCGGTCAACATATGAACGTCAGACACAATAGTTAAATGGCTAGTCGTCACATCCCAATGCTAATTTTAGAAAGCGCGGTCGTTAGCATACCCCGATTATCACAGGTCGGATGTGAAACATGAAAATCAAAATTGGGAGGACCGCAACGTAACCATGTGCTGCCTGAAATGAAAATGCTTCATTCCAGGTGCTCAAATGTGAGAATGAACTGCCACAAACTCGCTCACGTTTCAGGAATGGTATTCGACCACCATTAGTCAAATTTGCTACATTGTGCATGGCGCATGACAGCAACCGGTGAAGAATTTCGCTTCCATGTTTTACGAATTGAGCGAATTCGAGTGTCATGTGTTTCTCCCTATATCCCTTTTTATCCGCACACAGGTCCAGCTTCCTCGGTCATCAACTTCGATTGTGAGATGGGTGTAAAATCTCGAAAGATGGTGTCATGAGCATACTGATAGGATTGGTCGTGCCCAGTGGTTCTGAGCCATGGATGTGTCGGTGACCCCTCGTTGACCAATTTGTGGGGGACCCCTTCAGAACGGAGCGGGGCGGAAGCCATCCTGTGTGAGGTGATCTCGTGCGGACTGCTGCTGCAGTTTTGGGCATTGGGGAATTGGGATTGAGTCAATGCTAAACTGGGCCCCACCGCGGTGGTTCAGTAATAAGGCGCCCGACTACTGTGCCAGAGTACCCGGGTTCGAACTCGACCGTAGACGGCTGCGTTTCGATGGAGGCGAAACGAAGTGTCGTCCGTGTGCTGTGCGATGACAGTGCACGTTAAAGAACCACAAGTGGTCGAAATTTTGGGAGTTCGCGACTATGCCGTCTCTGATAGCCTGAGTTGGTTTGAGATGTTAAACCCTAAAAAAAAAAGAACTTGACCAAACCATCAAGGCTAAACTGGCCTCCAAAAAACGCGCACTTGATGAGATAGCGGGTCGCGGCCTGCAGAGGATATGAATGAGGAAGGGGAGGGACGTGAAAATAATTGAGCGGCACCTGGGACAGTTTAGGGTAATATTATGAACCTATTTATGGGAATTAACTAATCACCCAGTGCATAGTAAAATCCTGCTTAAAAGGTTTGCCCTACGCGTGTAGCTACACAAGGAGCTTTTTTGCTATAGATAAGGAAAACTTGGACGCCTTCCAAAGGAGATCTGTTGATGTATGTTTCGTTATTGTAAAGCTTGACTACAAAGGTTTCGTGCAGAAGTTTTAGGCATATGCACAATAATCTAGCTTCAACAGTATTCGGCACAATGGTGACCTTTTGAATAGCAGCAAAATGAAAGATTTTGGAAGACCAGTTCTTTTTTTCGCCAGGTTTTTGGATCGACTGCATTTAGCGCCGTGAATAGGCATCATAACAATTGAAATCCATGCTTAATATTTTCTAACATTTTATTCCTTTATAAGAGACTGCACCCCAGCGAAGTGTGGTGAAGCAAGAGCATGACTCAAATGTTAATTTAATATGTGACGTCACGATATTTAGTCAGAAAGATGGTGGCGCCCTTCATCGTTAAGCAACTGCCACAACCTCCTTGCGCTTGTATCGAGTATAGTTATCGAGTACAGTGTTGTTGAGTTTGTTAAAAAAAAAAACAATTGGTCGTGAGTTCAGCAACAAGAGAGAGGTGACTGCGGAAGATCGCAAGGTACTTTTGTGACTATATATTTATTTATTTCAGTACCCTCAGGGCCCGAGGGCATTACACAGGGTAGTAGGGTACATTAAAAAAAAAAGAACAACAGCAGTCAGTATTAATTCAAATGTGAACAGTAGTATGGCTGGCACAAATAAGCAAGTTACCCCAATATATAGTAATACAAATTAATAGCTACTGGCACAGAAGTATGAGCAAAATATATAAGCACACAAATATACCACGTTAACAAAACATAGAAACAATTTAACGAGCAGGCAGGAAAAAAAGTTGATGAAATATACCATCATACACGTAATCAGCAGCCGAATTTGGGGGGAAAAATAGAAAAAGAAAGTTTACTAAAAACAGCAGATGAACTTAAAACAATAAACAAATAGCAGTGTGGAATAATTCAATGTACTATGTTAACATCAGGTCAGCTAAAGCAGATTTGAACGCAGAATGGTCACTTATTTCGACAACCGATGGGGGAAGGCGATTCTATTGTGCCGACGTGCCGGGGATGAATGAGTTGCAGAAGTGATTTGTTTGGCACGAACGAATACCAACTTTATGACGGTGATCGATCCGAGCAGACATGTAGCAAGGTGGCGTAGTGAATTTTCTCTTAAGGATGGGGCTATCATAGTAGATGTTGTAGTAGATCATCGTAGATGAAATAGACAAAGACGGAATATATTTCTACTTTGTGACAGTATTGGCAGTGATAAGCCTGATTTCATAGCAGTGACACTAGAATTACGATGATAGTTGGACAGAATGAAACGGGCAGCACGGTTCTGAATAGATTCGTGTTGATAAATTAGTGTCTCTTGGTACGGGTCCCAGATGGGTGAAGCATACTCCAGTTCACTACGAACTACGAACCAACGATTTGTAAAGGAGCAATTTTACGGAACCGGAGGAAACACTAAAGTTACGACGTATGTAGCCCAGCATGCGATTAGCGCTGTTGGTTACGTGATCTATATGAGCATTCCAATTAAGATTATGGGAAATAAATGTACCCAAATATTTATAACAGGGCACGGACTCGAGGGTACCATTATTAAGACGGTATGAGGGTAATAAAGTCTTACTACGAGAAACAAGCATATACGTGCATTTTTTAAGCTTTAGTTCCATGTTCCACCTGTTAGTCCATTCAAGGGCATGATTGATATTGGATTGAAGGAAACCTACGTCAGAATCACTGTTAACATCACGGTATATGACGCAGTCATCTGCGTAAAGATTTATTGTTGAACATAAGTTATCAGCAAAGTCATTGATATATATAAGAAAAATAAGAGGCCCTAGTACAGGGCCCTGTGGCACACCAGATCCAACTGGAGAAGTGAAGGATGAAGTGTTATTAGCAGTGACAAACTGTGAACGATCTGTAAGGAAAGAATGCAGCCACCTAAGAACGTTAGGGTCAAGGATAAGTTTACTTAGTTTAAAAAAAAGCAGTTGATGAGAAACCTTGTCAAAAGCCTTCGAAAAATCGAGAAATATGCAGTCGACAATGGAACCCTTGTCAAGGAATGAAATTAGATCATGCGTGGAGGTTAAAAGCTGCGTTTCACAAGAAAACAACTTCCGAAACCCTTGTTGACTTTCAGTAAAAAAAAGTATTAGAATCAAGGAAAGTTGCAATAATCAAGAACTTGGAAATAATATTATCAACACGACATGATAAAGAAATGTTTTATTTCTCGATTAATTTTTCCACGCCAGCAGAATCAAAGACGATGGAATTCATTGGTAAAAAGTCAGCAGTGGTATCTGCAGGGGTTTCAGAACACACATATTCAGAAAAAGCTGGAACGAACATACTGTTAAGGACATTTGCACACTCATTTGGTTGAATTAGCTCGCCACTAGAGTCTTTAAGGCTGATGGATGAAGTGTCGTGTTTGTTACATAAGCTCCAAAATTGCCTAGGGTTATTTATTAAGAGGGAAGGTAATATGTCATTGAAAAATACATCCTTTATGTGCTTGAGTGCAGTTTTATAATCAAGGGGTGCGGCCTGATAAGCAGTCCAACGTTCTTGGGAACCGGTTAGTTTTGGCAGAGCGGAAAATGCGTTTTTTCTTATTGCAAAGGCGTCTTAATTGTCGATTTGAGGTGATGACTAAGCGTGAAGCATATTTTTCAGTGAGTGCAGCAAAGTTTTCTTTAAACAAGCTCCAGTTTGTGTTCACGCAGCGATCGTCAAAGCTTGGTAAGTAATCATCTAGAAAAACAGAGTTCCCGGTTAATCGCATCTAAGTCAGCCTTTTCAGTTAGAGTATCGGTCCGTGGCCCAGAGGCACTATGGGTTTCATCCATTTAATGCTCAGAACTTTCGGTCGGTAATGGGAAGGGGCTCCTGATTTCATGGACGGAATCACCAGAGTGGTTGTAAGCATATTGTTTTTTTTTTTATGAAGAGCTTATTGAAACAAAGCTTGAATGTTGAAGGCTGGGTTTTGCCAAATTCGACCAGTTTTTTTCTACCGTGACGAGTGGCGGGAGAATAGTCGTCGCTAAGCTTGATTTTGTTTATCCTTGAGCTTGGAACAATTGACCAGTATTTTCGGTTTCATCTTGAAAGATGAGAATTTTGCAATAATCGGTCTGCATTTATCTGATTCCAAACCACCGAGCCTGTGTGCTCTTTCATAGCCTCCTTTATACTCTGTGCCTGTCAACGCGGCGCGCGAACAATAGAGCGGCGCCGTCGAGTAAAGTTGCGCGGTCCCCTCGCTGAGGGCGCCGCTGACGTAGGGGTCGAGGCGCAAGGGTCGCACGGGTACGAATGTCGGCGCGGGGCGGGAGTGCTGTTATTCGCTAGCGGGATAACTGTTCCTAAGCATGAGTCGTGCATATTCAGCAGATTTACTTGTAAGGCCGACATCCACTAAGCCTAAGAAGTGATCATGATACTTGTTAGGCAATAACACCAACGCTATGTGACATTTTATGTCAGGCAGTTTCAAGAAATTGCGCATGGCTCGAAAAACTGCATGACTGCTCCGCTAGCACCAATGGTAATAGAAAAATTACAATGCTAGTCTACGCTGAAATAAAAAAAAAATTTAAGAAGAAAGGCACCAGCATTTATTACACATTTCACAACAGCAATTGTGTTTCAACAGTAACATGTAGAAGTGCTGTGATGAATAGCTGCCACAAGTAGGGAAAAAAGTTTACGGTGACTGCTGTCACTGATAGCACTTCAGAAGCCAGCTTGATTTACAGATGATTGGAACAACTGCATCGCAGTATGTCATTGAGATCTGTAAGGAGAACAATTTTGGTATCAGCTGTTACTTTCAATGATTCAGCACGTCGTACAAACGTTTTTTTTAACTAGAAAAACAAGGAAAGACAAATATACGCGTTGCATATTTCAGTTTCGATCACCCCAAAATAATCGTCACAATAGGCGAAGCTCGTGTTTTTATTTTTTCACAGAATTGCGCAGTTAGCAAAACAAAAACTACTGCGCTGGAGCACATGTAACATACAACACAGACGAGCTAACCAGGGAGAAAGTTCGCATCGCAGTCCAGAAAATACACGTGCACATTTATTATTATTATTACCTTACTGACGCGTAATAAACACACTTCTGGTGCTGTCATTATTTCTCACAGGCCTTAATGCGGTTGAGTGCGAGAAGGGAAACTAATATAGGCTTTGCAAGATTTGGTTTAACTCACTTTAAAGTAGTCATCTTCACAATAGGTAAATCTTGTGTTTCTATTTTATCACAAATTTTCGTAATTAGCGTATACTGCAAAAAAAAAAAAGCTTCGCAGGAGCACACTAACACACTACGCAGACGAGCTAGGCAGGCAAGCAATTAGCATTGCAGTCCAGAAAGCACAAGTGCGCATCTAACATTACTATTGCAGTATTGACGCTTAATAAAAACATTGGTGCTGTCATTATTTTTTATAAGCCTCAAAGCAGCTGAATACTACGCAGCGATCGCCGGAAGGACAAAGCAAAGTTGGCACTTACCAGTTGGTGCAATGCTGTATTCCTGCAGCACCCGAAGGCAGAGAAAAGTAGAAGCATGACCTTGTACACACCAGAACAGTCCACGAAACAGCGAGACAGCGGCAGCGCGTGGCTATCCGGACCGCTTTGCAACACGGCACACCCGGCACTCGCCTGGCGAAGGTGACCCTACGTCGTCGTCGCCATCTCTCGGCAGCCAGTGGCGTAACTTGTCAACGGAGGAGGAGCGGCGGCGACGGCCGCGGAGCGCGGAGTTGACAGGCACAGTGTATAAAGGAGGCTATGGCTCTTTCGATCAAAATTTCAGAGGACGGAATTGCTAAGCAGGATGAAAAAACACTAACTAGTGTTTCTTCTGACTGAGCCCAGGACTCTGATTGCGTGTCTGATATACCATAGAAAAGAAGGTTGTCGCGTCGCTGCCTGTCTACGAGCTCAGCCAGGCGTGCGCGCAGTTGGGCATTTTCACTTGAAAGTTCGTCAGCTAACTGCTGAAACGGCTGTACTTCCCTCTCGACTACATCAATGGCAACTGTTTTGCGCTCAACCTCTGTTAGTATTTCCTTCATTTCTCTTAAATTATCTTCCAATTTCAGCTGGGACTTTTTAAGCTGATCATCAGGCTTTATAAGGTCTAGCTTCATTTTCGCAGGTCACTTGTATACAGCTTCTAACATCGCAAACACATTTTCCAACTGATTAGACTGGGCGCCAGGCAGAGAGCCCTGTGTCTGGGCCCTTGTGTTAAGCCCAGGATTGGGCTAGACATCCCCGGACATCACAAGCAGTTGGTTTGCGATATCAAAGCATTCACTCAACTCAGAAAGCAAGACTCCCTGGCGTGGGAACAGCAACAGGGCACGTCATTTGATTTCTTAGCGTACAGGGAAGTAACAGGACTAACCTGTGTACGTGTGCCGTAGTCGTGGAGCTCGCTCAAACATCTGCCTAGTGGTATTAGTGCGACCTGAACTCTTGATTCGCGTAATTCAGGTATATAAGGTTATTCTGAATGACAGTATATTCATTTGATTTTTCGGAGGTGTATGCATCTATAATGCAAAAAATGATAATGCTGATGATAACTGGGCGCATTCTCAATTCGCAGTGGTTGAGTCATGCGACGACATGCAGCTGACAGAGGAGACGACAGTGCCCGTCACAAGACCAACTAGTAAGTTATGGAAGGGAATCTGTGAAACTGCTGTTCTCTCCCTTTTTACTTATTTCTTCTCCTTGGATCTATTTATGTTCCTAGTGACTTATTTTCAATTGAGCATTGCTACAGACTCATGCGTTCAGTTTTACCCGATATGATATAAAGCCCGTTCGGTCGAAATGACGTTATCATCTTTGTAACTCAAAATTGAGAAAAACGTGTAGAAAAAAAAGGCTCATCGGACTTTGTATAATAAGTGGGACGCAGCTCTTCATTGCGTAGCTTGCAGGGTGGAGCCATATAAGTTCGCTCAATTATCATCAAACTGCTAGTTAAATGTGAGGCGATATGGATTCGAACTTACAGCTTATGAACAGCCTTTCTAAAAAGTGTAGAGACCGAGGGGTCTGCTTCTGGGCCGCGTGGTAGCGCCGATTTAGTATTAGTAGAGATCCTTCCCATTGCAGAGGGCAGGGCAAACAATCTCATTACCCTCAAGAGTTTCGGAACAATGGAAAACGTATTACAAGCCGCACGAAGTCGCTCAGAACCAAAGTTCCTCGGCTCTCCACTTTTGACAAAGACTGTACGCCCAATGTATGCTGTTATTTGTAATTGTAGGTGTGATAGCAGTTGCTACTGATATGACCGAGCTCTGATTGCTCTGAGAGATGTGCCATACCACTAAATAAGTTCACCTCGCTGTGTCGGCGGAAGACCTAACTGCCTAACTGCAGGGCCACCACCTCAGTTAAAAACAATGAAACAAGCATATGAATAAAGCTAAATCCTTTTGCTGTAAAGAAGTGAAGAAACACTATAAGCAAGATCAGTCGAACCACACTGCTTTGCGGGACCACGCGACCAGTATCACACGAAGAAGCTTTCGTTGAAACAATAAATTGTACATAATTTACGAAATTGCCTCATAGCTTACAGTAGGCTGATGCCACGTAGCATAATGCAACATTTGGCTAAAAACAGGAACACTAATTATCAGCTTTTAGCGCTCTTTCTTAGCAGTCCTGCTACTTAACTTTGCTGACTACCATTACAGAGTACCACTTCTACTTATCATTACTAATTATCACTACAAATTAGTTAATTCTACTAGAATGAATGCAAATTCTTTATAATATATATACATAGAGGGGGTTGAAGTTCGAATGGGTCGGGTAGGGCATGAACGTAAAGGAGATAACACATGGTAGAAAAGCGGTAAACTTCAGTCGACGTTTCGGCTGGGGTCAGGTCTTTGTCAAGGAATGTAGAAAGCAGCAGTCGGTCCTTATTTCTGATATACATGCACAATCCAAGAACACGTGACCAGCCACTATCGACAAAACAACATCAAAATATAAAAAAACAAGATTCCATACGAGTGATGCAATGGCGGTGCGAGGTATATAGACAGAATGAGACGTGTTGCGCTTAGGCCATGCATCTTAATATGTTGCATAAAGAAAGTAAGCTATGCCACTTCAGCGCACAAAACACAAAATATCCCGAGGTCAGAATGGGTAGAGTGCACGTCACACTTAATCCTGAATTATTCAGAATGGGGAGGGGGAGGCGAGGTATTCAACCACTGAAATATCATTCTGATTGGTAGGCGACTGTCACAGATAACACGCCAGCACAATGTAACAGTGAAATATAACTGATTTAGTGCGGTAAAAAAAAGTCATCCTAATCGCGACATGGTGAAAAACTCGGTTTTGTGCTCAATGCGACGGAGACAAAGAAAAACATTTAAGGAATTTAATTGTTCGTACCAGAGTAGATTACAGAAAGAATCATGTGAAAGGGTTTCGGATAAGATGTAATCGTCAGTCCATGTTACGAGGGAAAGTGCCAAACAGTGAACAATGTGTGGACATGAAGATAAGACAATAAGTGCAAGTAACCATGGCATCCCGTGAGGGGCTCTGGGCTGCGACCGTAACAACGCAAGCGAAGAGGCAAACAGTGCAAAATGGAGCGAATGTCGATTAATCTTCTAAGGAGCTGCCAAAGGTGCTACTAATAAGTTAAAATGCTACGACGAGAGACACACTAGCTTTCCAATGTTTTCATTCAGACTACAAGAAACCATGTTAAACTTGTGTATTAGGAATGATTCGCGAACTTCGAGTTCATGATGGGTTCTAAAACCTGATTCCAGTAAAGTTACTTGCGTTTTTTTAAAGGGGTGCTTGGTAATGTTTACATGCTTAGAGATAGGAAGGTTAGGCAGTGTATTACAACGAGTTTAATGATTATTAAATCGGTATCTGAAGGGTGTTTCGGTTTGGCCAATGTACTGAATTTTGCCGATAGAACATTTATGCATATTAATCACGTGGTCCGTATCGCATGAGTAGTTGCCTCGAATTTTCACATTAAAGTTCGATGCAGTGCTGAAAGCTTTCACCGATGTAGTCATTTGTGCGCAAACTTTGTACCGTGAATTTTTGCAAGGATGGCAGCCGAGTGGTAGTTTTTCACCATGCTGCGATTAGGATGATGTTTTTTTACCGCGCTAAATTAGTTATATTTCAATGTTAAATTGTACTGACGTGTTATCTGCGACAGCCGTCTACCAATGAGAACGGTATTTCAGTGGATCCATCCCCCCCCCCCCCCCCCATCTCCTCCCGAATATTGCAGGATGAAGTTTGACGTGTACTCTACCCATTCCAATCTCGTGATATTTTGTGTTTTGTGCGCTGATAGTGACCACAACCTTTTAAGTGATATTTCTTGCGTTCTTTAGGCAACATATTAAGAAGCATGTCCTAAGCGGGACACGTGTCATTCTGTCTGTAATCTGTTTATATATCTTGCACCGCCTTTACATCACGCGTGTGGAATCTTGTTTTTATATTTTGATATTTATTTGTCTGTGGTGGCTGGTCACGTGTTCTTGGATTCTGCATGTATATAAAAATGAGGACCGGCTGCTTCTTTCTACATTCCTTGACAAAGGTCGGTGCCCGGCCGAAACGTCGGATGAAAGTTTACCGTTTTTCTACCGTGTGTCATCTCCTTTACGTTTAATTTTTAAAGACTATCAGTGGTCGTAATGCCAGAAGCCTGGTTATCTATAGAAGAAGCAAGAAGATTTTTACGAAAATTACCACGTTGGTAGAGGCTGTATGGTAGGAGATGAAAGATGAGAACATTCCTAAGATTATGGCTGGAAATGTTAGAGTCGGAGACTATACAGGACATTTTCATGCTTTTTGCATTCACTGCTGTGCCTTGGCATGACGTCTATATAAGACCAGCGTTTCGAAGCCCAACGAAGGGAAGTACAGTCGGAGAACTCATATCACAACACAAAACTTGCAGATTTTCAGACAACTAAATTACCACTTTTTTGCCCATAGATATAAGCAATAAGTTGTTGGGGACACAGAGCGGTCAGTAATATCGAAAAACGTTTTCCTCTTTAACTCAACTTGCCTGGTTAACACCATCACAGTCTTCGCAAGAGCTGTACAAACGTATACAGAACGTTAATCGTGCTTTTAATACCACTACCCTTAAGAATAATGTGACTTCCGGAAATCGAAGCGCTGAAAACAGTAAATGCTGAGTCAGAGCACATTTTTTTTCAGAAGCGACGATTACCGTCTGCTCACCTTCCCTAGCTCAGGTTTTCTTATCTTGGAATCAACTCCCCCAAATGATCTCAGAATGCGTGCCAAATGCACGAAATGGCTTTCTTTTCTTTTCGTTTCAGCTAGAACATCATGTACTAGTTATCAAGCTTACACTTAAAAACAAAGAATTCAGTAAATATTGGAGGAAACGAAAAATAACTTAGCAGAAACTTCTACTTTGAAATAACCACTGTGATTTGTCCAACGTTATTTGCGCTTCCCTTGCTCACTGAACAAAATGATAGCACCCTCGCTGCTCGAATGGCTTTATGACATGGAACCAGGGCGAAAAAAAAAAGACAGAACTGCGCTTAAGTCATGCTTGACGACTGAAATAGCGAATGTCATTTAAATGACATTTTTCACTCATTGAATCCTCATTGTCATTTCTAGTGTTATCATTATCACTATCACTGCTATTTTGATTATCATCTATGCACCATCAATGTCATCGCGGCTACCATCATTATCATGATTACTAACTGAAGTGTCGTTATTATTGTTACTGTCATCATTATCACTATTTCCATCGTCATTTTCAAATGCCTAGGCGCGATGACGATGTGGTTAGGGCGCCCGACAACTGTGCCAAAGGATGCGGGATCGAATCCCGGCCTCGGCGGAAGCTTTTCAGTAGAGGCGAAAGGCTAAGCGCTTGTGTGCTGTGCGATGTCAGTGCACGTTAAAGAACCCCAGATGGTCGAAATTTCCGGAGCCCTCCACTACGGTGTCTTTCATAGCCAGTCGCTTTGGGACGTTAAACCCTAAAATCAAGCCAAATCATATTCATCGCTACTATCATCCTCACGCTGGACAACGAGAATAACGATCTGTTTCTCACGAGCCCGAGTAGGAATAAAGAAAAAAGAAGCAAGCGTTGAGCATTGTTTTGCGCACTTGGCTGGATATCAGAGAAATAGTGGTTTGATTCTCAAACATACACATTTTTGTGCTTGGGTGTCAATTCGTGCGAACATTTCCTGCGGACAGTTTCTACCCCGCCGGGGTGGCGCAGTGGTTACGGCGCTCGACTATACTGTTCCCAAGGATGCGGGATCGAATCCCGGCCACGGAGGCCGCATTTTGATGGAGGCGAAAAGCAAGGAGCCCGTGTGCTGTGCGATGTCAGTGCACGTTCAAGAACCCCAGGTGGTCGAAATTTCCGGAGCCTTCCACTACGGCGTCTTTCATAGCCTGAGTCGGTTTGGGACGTTAAACCTCACGAACCAAACCAAATCATATCCTGCGAAAACTTCCTTCAAACATTTACGCAGTCCATGAGCTCTTAAAATTTGGCAGTTAGGCGGTCAGTTAACTGAAATGACTGGTAAATAAAATAGAATCAACATGAGCGTGATAAGGAAAGAAAATTTGTCGCTGCTCAAGGGCGAAGAAGAGACTGCAGTAACGTTAGCACCTACTAAGGTAAGTGAGGCAAGCCCTTTCCCTCAAGGGCTCGAGTGCTTAATAGTGGCAGGGCTGTCACAAGAGTACATGCTGTGTCCACATGCTTTATTATTTGTGTATGAGCGGGATTCATTTCTTACGGCTTCATTAGTTCAGGAGGCACTAGCCCTGTTCCCGTAGCTCTTCGGCCGTAGGTAGGAGCAGCAGTCTATTCTTTCCGTGGATTGGCTACGCCGTCAATGAATTAGAGTGTACCAGAAATGAAAATATAGTTGTTGTTTAACTCTGCTGAACGTAGTTACGCGAAGCGTTGTCTCGCTTACATTTGCTTTGATTGGGCTTAGGTTTAGACATGGGAAGACACGAATTTGCAGTGATGAAATTAGATTATATGGAGTCGAGGACGTCGTCAACTACAAGAGGAAACAGGAGGTGGTGTACCTGGCGTATAGAAGGTCAAGTGGTGGTATCATGGTTAAGCTATGTAACCACACAGTGAACTCAGGCTTGTTGAAGGTCAAGCGGCCTGTCAGGTTGACCTCGGCGAACACATGGTGTAGCTTCATACCATGTTGCTTGGCAGCTGACATGGCCGGTCATGAGTTGCCTGACGTCGCGTTTGGCAGGAGGTGGCGAACTCGGGCCTCTCATTTCGTACGGGAGGGTGATATCAGAATCAGCCGGCCATAACCCTTTGCATTCACGGCACTCATAGGACACGCAGGCACGTCTTTACGGCTTGGTTAAAGCGGGACTTTATATGTGGGCTGGTAGCTTACGTTTCGCGTGATACCTTTAAAGACTGACCTTAAATGTACTCCATATTGTTTTTCTGGCTTTTTTGTGGAGGTCGATAAAGAAGTAATCTGACAATTGCTAGCTTTTTCTAGCTAGTCAAATTATAAGCAAAGATAGGTAGGCTCTTTGCTGTATGCAAGTGATTTGCGCGACTGTTGCTATACAGCACCTGCTGGAAACTTTCCTGGCCATGATGTCGACGTGCAATTGGTGGAACCTTCAGGTAAGGAAAACAATTACATAAGCCTTTTTAAGAAAGTCAGTGGCAGAGCTGATATTCTTCGATTAGAGGATACGGCACTTCAAGTGCTCTATGGCTGGGAAGATTTTGTGGTTTCATGTGAGCTTGTGTTCAAACATTTCTCAATATTACAATATAACCTTTATCGTGATGGGTTGGAGTTTCACTAAATACCGAGGTTTCTTTTTTACCTGTATAACTCTAATGCTTAAGGGCACTAGCGAGCGCAGCGTTGTGCGTGCCAAATAGAATTTCTGGAGTTGTAGGAGATCGCCAAAATTTTTCTGAGCGAAATTATCTAGGGGTAATTACCGCAAACATTTTTGATTGATATTACCTAGGGGTAATTTCGCTCAACAAATTTTCGACAAATTTTCAACAAGACGGCTGCACGTAATAGATTCACTCGTTAGAAAATGTCTAAGCGATTTATTGGTTTATGATTGTGTTTATGTTTATCCTATTGTTATCTGTTTTCTGATATTCGGTAAGCTTGGTCTTACTAATCAGCAGAAGCCATGTTTTCAGTTAAAAAACCAATCCTGAGAAAAACATTATTCGTGAATATGCTGGGAGTGCTCGCCATTACAGGAGGGAAGTAACGATGTCTTGCACTGTGGAACATTTCTTCGCAGCCAAGTCACCAGAGGCCGTGATTCAGAAGCCGATCCACTGCACGTACCACTGCCGTCAGGTGTCCGGAGTGCAGGACAGCCCTCCGCCGGACGGCCTGTGCGACTTTGTGTACTTTCAGAACCGGAAGGACCTGACACTGAGCGAGTATGACCGCAGCGGCTGCTCCACGCTTCTGACTACCGCAGCTTTAAAAGCGGTCAAGACTCTGTACGGTGTGAGCATATACGCCCCGTGAGTGCTGCACATTTTCCCGCCTTACGAGGCTGAAATTATGTTCGTTCGCACCTAAAGCAGTGCGTCCTACTCAATAAATGTGAGAAATGCTATTGTCAACATCACTAAAAACGGACAAGTTTAAAAGGTATTTCTTGACCTTTCACATCAGTGCGGGAAGCTGGCGACCTGATGCATTATATATACGAGTTCAGTTTGCACCATATTATACAGGGTGTTTCACACGAGGCTTGACATAACTCTCTTGGAAGAAGGCAGCGGAGCAGGTAACAACACAAAACATGAGAAGCACACACAAGCACAAAGACAACGCTGCACTGACAACTATATCGACAAGAACCCGCACATCTTTCCCCTTCACTTCACGTCTGCAGCCAACTTCTTGCTTGACATAACTGTCCTAAAAAAATTTATTGCCGATAATTTTAAATATTGTATTTAGTATCCAGAAAAATAGGCAGCTTTATAAGGCACTGATTAATCTAATATTAAACTAGGAGTAACTAATTAACTTTATTTATACCAGCTATGGGGTACTTGCGAACTGCAACGGTGAGCTGCTGGTGAGAGAATACCACACAGGATTTTAAACGTCAAGAAAAGCACATTTAAACACTGCAGCGTTGGTAATTCTTACAAGCACACACGCACACGCACACGCACGCGCACGCGCGCGCGCACACACACACACACACACACACACACACACACACACACACAC
>JAJIZL010024672.1:40057-55877 GCA_023969395.1 Amblyomma maculatum
CACACACACACACACACACACACACACACACACACACACGCACGCACGCACGCACACAGAGAGACGGCTCTGTGTGTGTGCGCGCTTTCCTTGCCCGTGTGCCCCCCTTGCTGGTTTTTGTTTGTATCTGTTTGTTTTTCGTTTTTCATTAACCTCACACATGCTCGTTGCGCGATGACCACCAACTCTCTTCTACATCACGTGGGATGTGGGTGCAAAATATCCACTGGGGTGTGGATGCAAAAATATTACATACGCTAGCATCATTGCAGCGCCTTCTCCACCACTCTGATAATCCTCGCAATGCTCTGCACGTATTGTGCCTTCCACGTCTTGTTCCAATTCCTTGAGCTGTCTGAGGCTTACTGGGTGTATGTAAAAACGTCCCCGGAAAAAACGTCCCCGGAGAAAACGTTCCCGGAAAAAACGTCCCCTGAAGAAGCGGCAACTAGGAAAAAACGTCCCCAAGGCCAAAGCCGGCCCTAAAAAAAATTTCTTCCGGAACTCGCATGAAAAAAACAAACACATTTTATGCCATTCTTTCTTGGCTTTGAGATAAATGTAATCATCATTTGGAACCTGCGTCCTCTGGGGGCCCGAAATGTTTAGAAGAACTGTGTGAAAGTGTGGTGAAAGAGCCATCTGGCTTTTTATACGTTGCGAGGTTCCGAGCTCCGCAGCTCGTCAAGCAATCATATATGGCAGGTCTAATAAGTTTGGTAACACTGCCCACTTAGAAAGGTACAAGCGTATCGGCATATGGTAGTCTCGGGGAACCGCCCAAAGCAGAAGACGTCACTAGAATTACTTTCGAGACTTTCTGGTGATGAGGCTCAACCGTTCTTCTGATGCTGGTGTAGAATTGTGATAAGGGTGATGAGGGTATAAGCAGAACGAGGCTTAACCGGTCTTGCTTCATGGATATATTAAAGCATCGCTCCAAGCTTCTCCGGTAAAACCGGTGGTCAGCTCCCCTTTTCCCCGCAAACAAAGTGAAGATAAGGCGTTGCCACTGGGGGTATTACGGCTGCCATAATTTTTTTTTGCCATTAATGGCCGCATCAGTTCGATGTTCGCGGTCAATTCCAAGCTGACAGGTGAAACCGCTGTAATAAAGTTGACATGTATCATTCATCATTGCAGCTCGCCACGGGGAAACGTAGTCTACGTCCTATAGCGCAGGACTTAGTTCAGCCCCGTTCGGGGACATTTTGCCTACTTCGCCAATAGGGACATTTTTTCCGGGGACGTTTCTTCGGGGGACATTTTTTCCGGGGGCATTTGCTCCGGGGACGTTTTTTCCGGGGACATTTTTACCGGTCCCCGAGGCTTACTACCTCGAAAAGGGGCTTTTCTCCACCATCATCTGCCAAAAAGTTGATCGTGACTTAACCTCCGCCAGTATAGATTTCAGAATTACAGTCTGCATTTGCCACTCTGCGTGTAGAAGCTGTCTTCTCGTAGTGTCTCCCTTTTTTCATATTCGAGTTTTGCTAGCGTACAACGACGACACCGCCGTCAGTGATTCAGGAAGAGGAGGAGGAAAATAATTTATTTAAATAAAAAAAACATGTAAACACTCCCAGGAAGACTTCTTAGTCCAGGAGCCCTCTGGCTGTTCCTTCTAGCTTAGACCCTTCGACCAGCTGTAACTGATCTGCAGGTTGCGTGGCTAGAAGGGCAGCCTCCCAGGAGGAGGGGGTGGGACGTTTGACTGGAGGAACACGGATGAGATGTGGGCAATCCCATAAGTAATGGTAGAAGGTGGATGGGGTGGCGTTGCATGTGGAAGTCCGTGGGGAGAAAGATGTGGGCAAATTGAGGAGATGGGTACGAATGTGTGTGGAGTTGTCGCCAGTACGTGCTGTCGATGTGAGAGAGCGTGAGATGTGGCGGCGGGTACGTGACACGGCAACGACGATAGTGGTGAACAATTGTAGTGTAGTCAAGAGGTTCGATGGGGGTGTATAATGAAGGTTTGGGGAGGTCATCCACCTCCGCAGTACGTATGTGCGTGTTCAGAGATCCTGTGTAGAACAAGAGGAACAAGATGGCTACGCTGTGAAAGTGAACTGAGCAAGGGTTGAGGGGGAACTTGAATTCGCAAGCCAAGCCAATTTCGATAAGTGGACTTGTCTTCGTCTGGGTACCGCGATCATCAGTGGCAGGGTTTGAAGTTGTGGCTGCAGGAAGAAGGAAAAGAAAAGGCACGGGCCTGCTACTGTTTCTGTAGCTGAGCCACCTCCGCTGCCTTGTGCGGGCAGAAGAGAGAAAGTAGAGAAAAAAAAAGAAGAGGGAGAGAAAGACGCGCCGCAACAGCTGTCGTCCACACTTTAGGGCCACAAACAGCCACCCTTCACCACCTCCCAGGGTTTAAAACACTTTTGCGTGGGAATAAGAAAAGCGAGAGAGGGAGTAAGGGAAGGAGGGAGGGGGAGAGGAGCAGGCCGAGAAGGAAAAGAACGTTTCCTTGGATATCCGCTTCTATAAACCTGGAACCGGTCGTCCCGTCACCTGAAAAATAAAATAAAAAAAATTCAGAGAGCAGTGCAGAACCTGCAGTGGAGAAGTGCGAAAACCTGAGCGTTGCTTCTTCACACGGTATATTGCGGGCCCCTTCTAGAGTTTTTGCTAGCAAGACCGGGACTCGTATCGCAAAGTTTAGATTTCTTTTCCTTGGCGCGCGTTCGTTGCAGTGCTACACATAATTGTATGTGGTTTACAGGAAAGTAAAGGCGCAGTATCTATCACGCTTTCTCCGGCAAGTGCTAGTTTGGACGGTACACCATCGCATCTGTCGCGTGGCCTACCTTGGCGCGCTTTCAGGTGTGGGATTGCAGAAGGCAGGACCACTAGACAAGGAGAACATATCTCGCGGAATCTCGCGCACAGATCTCACGCACGCGAGACTTTGATCACGAGTCAATAAAGGCTTTCGTCTTAAAACGCGGCAGCAGCAGTGAAAACTACAATGTGAAGATGTGAATAAATTTTCCAATTCACACTGTATGTGATTGCTTTCGGACTTATTCTAGCGCAGAGAGAATATAGTTAAGAGATTCCAATGTACCTTTCCAGATAATAATTTCTGTTGGTTCGTCGACAATACAAACACACACACAGCATGAATTGTATAGTTTGTTTACATTACCCCCTTTTATAGCACAAGCTGCACGTGTTTTTCCACACATGCGTCTTTCTTATCGCTTCTCACTTTGGTTCCTACTTGAATTATGTTCTTCTGGAAATGCTCCGCCTGGCAGGTATGATTTACTCATTTATTGTTTTATTGCGAAAGCAATACTACGACAGCCAAAGCGAGATCTCGGGTGACCGCAGCTACGCAGTGAAGAGGCGCCGTGAAGAATATTCTTAAATATTGCAAACTATCACAGACAGTCCGGTTAAAACGCTCAGGTCTTTCATCACGGGTGCTAAGACGTGGTGGAGCGATGGATAATTTGGCATTTCTTCCCTCCTTCACAAGTCCCCCAAGTCGTCAAACAGAAAACCGCTTCCGCGGTGGCTGAGCAGTTCTTGGGGGGCACAACTGCGAAGAATTAGGTTCTTGAGAAGAAAATTAGTTGTGGTTTAGGTCTGGTTAACCCTAGTGGAATTGCGAAAGGAACCGCGGAAGCTTCTTTTGCCTGCTGTATTATTCCCCTATAACGCCCTATCAGTGTAAGAGGCTAAATTATTGGGGACACTTAAGCTCATCCTTTAAGGGTATGATGTGAGAGCGTAAGCTACCAGCCCACATATAAAGTCACGCTTCAACCAAGCCGTATGGACGTGCCTGCATGTAACAGGGCTCACGAGAATGCAAACAGTTCTGGCAGGCTGATTCTCATATCACCCTTCCGTTTGAAAGGAGCGACCCGAGTTGGCAGCTCCTGCCCGTGGCATAGGGTCAACGTGAATTCAAATGTCATGGCAGGCTGATCTTTTTATTAGGAGAGCGTAACTACGCCTCTTCACCGCGTAGCTGCGGTCTACCGAGGTCTCGTTTTAGCTGTCGTAGTATTGCTTTCGCAATAAAATGAAGGGACGTCGCAAGCGGAAGCAGATGATAGCGGTGATGTCTCAGTGTAAGATGATTACTGCCATGATAATCTTGTGGATGCTGCTGCGAAGGATCCGGTGGCCTGTTAGGAGGCTTTTATTGCGAAAGCAATCCTCCGACAGCCAAAGCGAGACCTTGGGTGGCCACAGCTACGTCGTGAAAGGCGTAGCTACGGTCTCCTCATAAACAAATCAGCCTGCCATGACATTTGAATTCACGTTACCCCTATCCCACGGACAGGACCTGCCAACTCGGGTCGCTCCTTTCATATTGGAGGGTGATATCAGGATCAGCCTGCCAGAACCGTTTGCATCTCTTTACACCTACGACACGCAGACAAGTCCATACGCCTTGGTTGAAGCGTGACTTCATATGGTGGCTGGAAGTGGCCCCAATAATGTAGCACTTTACACTGATAGGTCATGAAAGGGAAAATATGTAGCAGGCAAAAGAAGCTTCCGCCGTCGCTTTCGCAATTCAACTAGGGTTAACCAGAGCTAAACCACAACTAATTTTTTCTTGTGTGTTTTTTGTCATTGTCCTTCCCTCGTACTTATTTTGATCGAACATTCTCGGCTGTGCTGGTAGGTAATCACTTTCGGAGAGCTCTTAACAAACTATATCGCTTTTGCTGCCATGCGTATCAAGTCCCTTATGGGGTCGCCTTCCAACAAACGTTTGGTCGCATACAACCTGCTTTAGATGCTGTCTCATAATCTACATCATCTCACTGTAGTTCCACTGCTGCTGCTGCCTTGCTATTTTATTTTCAGGTGATGGGATCACCAGTTCCAGGTTCATAGAATCGGATATCCCGCAGGAAACATACTTTCAATTCTTGACCTGCTGCTCTCTTCCCTTCCCCCCTCCGTCGGTTTTCTTCTTCGGAAGCAAAAGCGCATTATATCCTTGCCAGTGGATGATTGCGCGGCCCAGATGTAAACGAGACCCCTTGTCGAAGCGTTGGCTAAGTTTGCGAACTGAGGCTTCTCCTCAACGCTTGTTCACTTCCCTATCCTATTAAGAGATGTGGTACGTCTGCCTGGACGTTCTACTGGCAGTGCAAGCGGACAGCATTCCTCCCTGGTCGCTCCTTCCAGCCTTTTTCTTGACAATCGTGCATTTAGAGTCTCTCCCACGGCCTATGCTCGGGCACAACTTTCTGCGGCTATGCAGCTAAAGCTACAGAGCCGAAACGCATCAACTCACTGCGCTGCAGAATATAGTCCATTCAGAAATTTCCCATATCGTACTCTGAAATCTTACACCATGACTGAAATATTCTCGCTAATATTACACCAGAATTATACTACGCACAATTCAGTATAGTGTTAAAGTAGTTCATTTTAATATGAGTACACTACGACGTCCAAATGCTATGGCTGCGCTATTAGTCGGAAATCTCGCGAAGCGTACGTCGGTTGCTTCCGCTGCGACTGCAGGCGGATTCTGTACGCTGCCTCGAAGTGCTTGGTTCGGCAATCTACGTTGCTTGGGATATTCACTAATGGCAAATTTATGTTCAATTAGGCCTTCCGTGGGGTAGAGAAACACATTTCTGCGCAGTTAATGCTCAAAAAGTGCTGTTGAAGTTCAAGCCGCAACTGAAACCGAAAAATAACTGAGGCCAAATATGCCAGAACGCCTTGGTGTGGTAACGCTGGGACGAAAACCTTGCCCCCTGGCCTTGGCTGCATAGCAGTAGAAAGCTGTCCCCGAGTATAGTTCGGTCAGCTGCCCCGACGTCTACCGGCCATTGATGGGTCGTTGCTGCCAATGACCTACTTCTGTAGACGCAGACGTTATTTGGTTGCGATAGCCTTGCGCCACACTGCTCTATGTCTCCTGATTAGTGACCGTGGGAAGACATTTCTTTCCCATGTCCTTTAAAAGGTACGGCGGGGCGCGCGCACCGTCCACTAGACATCCTCTGGATATATAGCTCAAACCAATGGTCTCCTCGAGCTCTTCCACAGTAAGTTTACCGACATGATGCCCAAGTACATCAGCTCTCGTCATAAAGTGGGACGACGTTTTGTCTTTTGTTATGCTTACACTAACTCAGCTGTGCAGTGCATCTCAGTCTACTATCTTTTTTTCCTAAGTTATGACCACGTCATCTCCTCAGCCTTCGATATCACCTTCTTTTCTGCTACCTCCAATCCCGCTGCCTCTTTGGGTGACTAGGATCTTTGTGAGGTTGCCCATTGGCGGCAGCTTCTTCGCGTGAACACGGAAGCCACCCAAAAAATGCAAACGCCACTACGGCTAGTCATGAAGTGCCCCTGAGGACACCAGCCTGGAATCCTCTCTTGAGTAAACGTTAATCCATATTTTGAATGGGTATTGCACTGCTCTCCAACAGGCGTCTATTGTTTACAACCGGCTAGCCCCTCGTACACCCTAACTTATCAGCGTCGACGCTCCCAGGTTACTTTGCACGTCTTGCGGATGAAGGGCTACGCCAATCGTTTTCCGTCTCTTTAAGCCGCCGCCGGAATAGTCGGTTTCCTTTCTGGATATTTATGCGAACGCGTTGCACATATTCTAACCTGTGATTTGGAAATATTAATAACCGTCATGGTTCATCTATATCCTCGAAATCCACGATAAATGTCGGCCTTTTTTAAATGACGTTCAGGCGGTGCCTCAATATACATGCATACACACATACGTACATACAGCACATACATGCATACATACGTACTGTACATACGTACGTGCGCTCATTCATACGTACATATATAAAGTCACGCACATGCATTGCCCCCTGCACTTTTTCTCCGAATAAAAAATTAGTGGCATTTCAGATTCGACATGAGAAACTCGTCCGTGTTGTATGAGGTATTCAAGAGACGTAACGGACGCCATTTTGTGGTGCTGAGCAGAGCTTCAGCAGCTCAAGCTGGAACGGATAGCGATAAATGATTAGATATGCCTGCAGCCTGTCGGCATACTTCGTGTGCCACGAAATAGCCACCATTGTGACGCAGGCGCATACTCCTTAGAGCATGAATGTGAATTCGGCACGACTCTAGGTGCCTGTTGGCGCATTGACCTACAGTACTACCTCTTGTAATCGGGTGGATGTGTAGATCTCATGTATTGAGAGAGATATAATTTATTCCAAGGAAGAAGGTACGAAATTATTAAAAGCCGAGTTTCTGATTTATTTCAGCCAGACACCGCTATTTTTGTTGTTCTTCTTTTTATAACTTTTTATCCATTATTTAACCTTTGTTTGGCTTCTTTTGGCTTTGCCTGTACCAATCTTCTACCCCTCGTTCTGCTTGAGATCATAAGGAACAGTTTAGAGTTTTTATAGTTGCGAGTACGCTTTTGCAGGCTAGTTGGTGCCTAAGCATTCTGTTATTTTTTATTTTTGCGCAAAAAACACGACACAAAAGGAACGCGGTAGACAGGACAAGCGCTTACTAACAACTCAGGGTTTTATTGACGGAACATTTGCCCCAATACAGCAGCTGCTCTTATTAACAAGAAGAAGGGAATAAGAGACTTCGCATACATATCAGATCAGCACAGATCCCATCATCGCATGAGTGAATACATGCTTCGAGCTCTAATTCTGCACAAGATAACTGATTTCTTTTTTTGAGAGCAAAATTGAGTGCCAGCAAGCCTTCAATTTTGCTCTAAAAAAAAGAAATCAGTTATCTTGAGCAGAATTAGAGCTCGAAGCATGTATTCACTCGTGCGATGATGGGATCTGTGCTGATCTGATATGTATGTATCCCTTCTTGTTGATAAGAGCAGCTGCTGTATTTAAGCAAATGTTCCGTCAATAAAAACCTGAGTTGTTAGTAAGCGCTTGTCCTGTCTACCTCGTTCCTTTTGTGTCGTGTTTTTTGCGCGCAAAAAACAGAAAGTTTTCATAGTGTTTGTCTTTCCAATTGGACTCAGCTTGTGTAGGGCGCCGTATTCGAGAGCACCGAATAAATTCGACCTCCTTGAATTTTTGTGCCCACTGACGTCGCACTGCAAAAGGGCGCCACGCTACTCACTTCCGCAGAAAAGCAGTTGCCGCGGCACAGTGAGGTAGCTATTTCTTCGAGTCGGTGCCCTGGCCTCCAGAAGGAAAATAAATTTTATTTTTTGGTTGGTCTCAAAACTCAACACCCCAGCTACTGACAGGTTAGGGCGGTTGACTGCATAAAATAACGACTCGGGAGGAAATCCTACCCATGGCGGCCTCTTTTCGATGAAGGCAAAAAACAAGGTGCCCGTGAGCACGCGATGTCAGTATACGTTACCAAACCCCAGACGGTGGAAAATATTCCTGAACACGCCTGTATGATGTGCCTCATTACGTGAGTAGCTTTTGAATGTGAAATCCGATTAAAAAAGCTATCTAGATTTCCCCTTGAAGCGGAATGCGCTACAAGACTTGACCGCGTCATATATTGGGGCCCCAATTCCCACCAACTGAAAAAAAAAAAAAAAATACGCAGCTAAGTCAGTTTTCGGTTCTCCTTTAATAAGTTCTCGTCTTTGCTGCGCACCAAAGACAACTTCTAAAAAAATGGTTGATTTAGACGACGGAAATGCGGTAATGTGTGGGTGTGGGTTGGCTGCGACCGACGCTGGGCAGGGTTAGTATAGATCGAGATGAATGGCCGATGCGTGCGAAAAGAGGCGTGCGAAAAACTGCGGCCCCTGGTGTCTAACTTTATTCGCAGAGGGTGTGGTACCTGCAGCGCGTCTTGGCCGCTTTCCGAGAGAAGCTGACGCTAGTGCCCTACGTCTTAGCTGGCGTCTACCTCATGACCAGGAACTACAAGGACGACCAGAAAAACTTGACCTACGCCCTCAACGACCTTGGAAGGTAGTAGGTTGCTGCCTCTTTTGGTAATGAGACGTATTTTCTCATTGTGATCGGGGCGTTCGGTATGCGTCATCAGAACCGACAGTTTGCTACAAGTCAGCGCCATGAACACGTGTTGAGGGAGGGGGGGCAAGACAAATGATGTTCACAGCTAGATGTTTATTTATCGCTCACTCAATTGAATAATTTCAATTGTCACTGTTGTTACTGACGACGAGCGTATTTTAAGGCGGAAGCCTTTAATGGCTCATGCTGTCGTGGACAAAAGGTGTCCCGCTTTTGCGGCGGCTCTGATTGGCCGAGGCGGGATGACGGCATAGAGGTCTCGACCAATCACAGAGCACGATCACAGTATGCGCGAATGCGTGCCTTATATGGTCATATGGCAAGGAATAATGATTTACTGAATAATGAGTAATTAATAAATTATTATTTGTTATATATAATTAAGTAATTCATTTCTGAAATAATTAATGACTAATCAATTAATATTTATTTACCTACCTAATGGGTAAATAATTACCTAATGCGTAATTATTTATTAGTGCTAGTTGCGTAGCAGAATGCGGCACTCAGGCTTTCGCCTTTCACTACTTTAGTTGCTAAAGGCCCTCGTAATTTGTTTTTGCCGATTACGAGTACGCAACACCTTGAAGAGCGAGAAATAAAGAAAAATTAACAAAAAAGAACCAACTTCTTCCTTTTATTACATTGTTCACAAAAAAGTGCGATTGCAGCATTGCAACCTATAGATAAAACACCGTTTTTACAAAAGAGGGGATGCTCACTACGTCGCAGCAGCCTGGTGGTAAAACGTATAATGCATAGCGCCCATAGGAATACATTGAGTCGAAATATTTCAAAGCAGGTTTCTAATTTCAGGGGCTCCTATGATGTCGATGCTAGGTAGTAAGCTGCCACGAACAACTTGTAGAGCAGATTATGAAAACGTGAAACACCATTTCAGAAGTGCGGTATCTTTAAAACACTGTGAATAAACCTAGGGGGGTGCTAATTATGAGGGCGATCCATAGAAACACATGTAAACACACCTCACCGCACCAATTTGTTTATGTTATCGAACACCAGAAGGGGTGGCCGGTCGTTAATCGTTGGCGAGAGATTTGAAGAAGTGCATTACGAAGTATGCTATGTCCCTCCGGAGGCAATCTATATTTAAAAGGCCTCTAAAAACATACGTGTTGTGAAGCCGTACGTATCGCCGAGAGGCCCGGTATCCGCTGTGCATTTCAACGAATCGCACAAGCTTCTCTTGTAGCCTGATATGCTGCCGTACGCACTGAATTTGCTTACTAATAACGGTCGTTCAAGGTGTGCGGCCTAGGGGACTCTACATTAAAAAAGCACTTCTCAAACATAATGACAAGGAAACGAAAGTTAACGGCTCACTGTAACAGACGGCGGCGCAGACGATGATCTATTCAAGCGCGGATGAGAATGCGGCTTGTGTGAGCATGCAGACGGGGCATTTTAGTCGCCTGCAGCTGCGTGCGGCTCATTTAACGCGCTGTGTGAGGACTGCCTTCAGCGTAAAACTTTGCATCATTTGAGCGGCAATATTTACGAGGGAATTCAGCCTGCGCTGCTGCACGTCGACAACTCGAGAAGCTGTCGCGATTGCGAGAAGCATATCCACCAGGTAATGATCGTTTCACGGCTATGTCGGTCTTAACAAGGCGACTTTGCTCGAGTCAAATTAAAATCGATTAGCTTCCGAATGACGCAGCATACTTTGTCACGCTTTTTCTACAAAAAATACCCCAAAGTTTTAACCATGTGCCGGGTTTAGTGGTGCTCTTCGAAACCAGAAAAATATTTTGGTAAGTCTTCCTTGCATGTGTATGCATGAGTGGTGCTCCCGACTTGTATCCGTATATGTATCGCGATATTTTAAATATAGTCCATCTCTGTAATGAGGTTTCATATTTTCACAGTGTTTTCTACGATGTTCAGAGTAGACTTGGCACGAAATGACATCACAGGTGCAGTGTGAAATCAGAAAACTGCTTTAAAATCTTTTGGTTCATGTATTCCTATGGCCACTAAGCCTTCTTTTAGAACCCCTCTTTCGGCAAAGTCCGGCGTTGGTCTATAGGGAGCTTGCATGAAGCGATGCATGCTGGGTAATCCGCCATGATGGTGTCGCTGGCAGCAGACGGCGGGCAGCGCAGCCAGGCTGAAGTGAGCAAGTGCCTTGTCGGTTTCGACGATCCACCGAGCAAACACGCGGCCTTTTGTGCGCTGCACTTACGTGCGTGAGATTGTCGGCAGATTCCCGGGGAACGTGTGCGTCGGCGCTCTGCCAGAAAAATCTGGCGCGCTATGGAGAATGCAAAGCAGTGCGTCGCGGGCCTGTTCAAGCTACGCACGAACGACTTACCGCAGTAGGCGTCTGGATCCGGCTGCCCGTCGACATCGCCGGCAGTCATAATTTCTTACTCTGGCGAGTAGTTTTTGATACTTGCCCGGATCGGCGTCAGTCTCACGTGTGTTGGAGCCATTCGCATCGGGATCGCTGGAGGGATGTTTGCCTTCTCGCATTCATGCAGACGTAGTTTTGAAATCGTGAAGAAACCGCAGTCGGCCTGTCCGGTCGCGCCAGCATCGTCTGCGCGCACTTCGCGACCACGTAGACGAGGCTAGTGTGGCAGTGCTGCGTCGTCTGCTGTCAACGAAAACATCATGGCGGATTACCCAGCATGCATCGCTTCATGCAAGCTCCCTATAGGCCTTGAGGTTCATCTGCTGGTGAACACTGGCAATATTTAAAAAAACTAAAGCAGCATTAAACCTGCATAACATCAGGGACGTCTGAATAGTAAACATTGATGTCTTAATTACCCGTTCGCAAGAAGTTCATTCGTTACATTTTGGGAACCGCTGAACTCTGTCCTCCTTGGTTACGGCAGGTGCCTCATCTGCCCCAATGTCAACGGAACCAGGCGTCGCATTCCATCGCAAAAGTGGGCACCTGTGTCACATCGCTAGAATAGCCATTGTAGACATGGTGTAGTAATAGTGACAGCGGTCAAGACAAAATGGTAGAAAAAGAAACGAAACTTACATTTTAAGTATTAATAAAATAATAGAGTACTTATAGGTAACGAAGTATAAAATAATTTACAAAAAGAAATAGGATTAACATAGGAAGCAAGCTCACATTATGGCAAACGCGTTATATGCTCCACTGGCAACAGAACCTAACTTCACCGTTTACCGCAAGTTTTCACCAGCGTGACGTCAGTGAACTAATCACGTGATCCATAAAGACAAATAGAAAGTAAATTGGTATACTCATTGCCGACATTGAATAAAAATAGTGATAGTAGGCACGGTAATATAGATGAGAGAAAAAAAAGGGCGAAAAAATTAAAGCAAGAAATATCGAGCAGAAAATAATGCAGAACAACAAATCATTTCGACGAATAAAAGCAAAAGAAGGAAGGCTCACATTGTAGCATTCGTTATTTCAACGCACACGTAAGGTGTCCTAAGTGTCCTCCCTTAAATTAATTTTTTCTTCAGATATTTTAAGGTTAACCTACTAGTCGTCAACACCCACTCGATGAAATACACCGACCAAGTGCCATCGCCGCCCCTCGCTGAGAATGGATGCAGTTCAGAGGGCCCCACGCCTCTGCATGGTTCTCGGTTCACTGACCTCAGTCTGGTAAGTGGTGTTTCCGCATGAACACGCATTATCTGCGCAAAATTTCAGAGAGACATTCGTGAAGAAATATATTCTAAAAAATCTGCACAATAAGGATATCAGTTTCGCTAATTACTTTCTGAGTCGCACGGTAGGCTGCTTTTCACCTGATATTGCCCCTATTAGTTTTTGTTTTGTTTTTAAGACGTTGTCTATATTTGGGGAACGATTGTAGTCAACCTTAAAACTAAGGCCGCGCAATTTATTTACCAAATGCACTGTTCTAAGTTCCCATGGGTACAGGTGGTTATTTATACAAGAACTACATCATGTAAGGTCTCACAGGAGACCTTTCAGGAATAAATAAATAAATAAATAAATAAATAAATAAATAAATAAATAAATAAATAAATAAATAAATAAATAAATAAATAAATAAATAAAAAAAAAAAATAAATATATAAAAAATAAATATATACATAAACTGAATAGAGAGGCTCAAAGCAAGCAACAGGAACAGTTGCCTCATCAGAACAATAAAATGAGCATTTTGAAAATCATTGATGAATGCACTGCTATGGCTTAAGCCTGGTTGGAAGTATAGAATGGGAACTGTTGAATGGCGGGATGCAGCTCCCCTTGTATGCCCCTGTTGATAGATATAATGAGCATATTATCGAAGCCGGGTAATTCAGAAACCAGTGGTTGTTGTCTAGTGTGTAGTCAAAAGAAGCCTAATCTGACGGCTCATAAAAGACTTATTGCGGTGACTGGGTAAAAGTTGACAGCGCAGGAGTAGCAGCTACATAATATGATTGCAAAGATGCTGAGTGACGGCAACTATTCTTGCACTGTTGTAACGCGAGAAACGCTCCATTTGTTCTAACGCGGCCACCTTAGGGACCCGTTGTTCAGACGATCCATCTCCGGCGTTGTAAGGGAACATTGACTGGCATGCCTCTGGCAGCTTGTCGTAGGCAGGTAACATGGAAAACTGAGACTGATTGTCGGATTGTGTAATGTCATGGGTGCACATGACGTGGCCGAGTTAACAGGAGCTTCCAATTTGGGCAGCTCTTTTTAGGGGACATTTTAAGATCTGAATGGAACCTACGGCGACCCGTATAGTTACAGTGTCAGACACGCTGCTCTTAGGCCACGCAGCCATATTTGTACGGCTTGGGTGAATCGAGAGCATACATCCAATCGAGATGGTCATAAACGTTTTGCTCATGTGCGTTTATGAGATAAAAACTAGAAGATCACTAAAAAAATTGCATTGTGAGAATGCGAAAGCATAGCGTTGGCGCTACGTTCATGGCTCCCAGTCGGCTCATTTCTACGTGTACTTGTCGACTCAAAGATTCGACCGCCAATTTTCGACCAGCACTTTCTGTCTCATGACTCATGACACACATGAGTAATGAAATACATGACGCGGCACTTTCATGTCAAAGTTGTCATGACTCGTTGATTATACAGCACTTCTTTATCCAATAACTTAAAACTGTCATGCGGCCATTGACTGATGACGTCACTTGCTGATTACGTCATGAAGGGACTGACATTCAAAGACACATTTGCGGACACTTCCGGCGATAACGTAGTTTACTAATGCTTTCGCATTAAAGAAAGCAAAATTATTAGATTAGTGATCAAGTGGGAAGCAAGATGCACGTACGCGAACAAACGTTTGTAAAGGGAACTCTGTCGGCAGTCATTAACGTTACGTTATAGCACTGAAGGAGGAGCTGAAGCGTCTTTATTCTTTTTTTGCTTCTCGCAGTTTGCGGCCAAAGAAGTGTTGACCCACGTGTCCATCGCAAGCTATGTTCGTGTGATGGTCTCTTTCTCGGCGGCCGTGCATAAGTTCTACGTGCCAGATGTTCCTGGTGCGATCGCAGTCTACGGCGTCCAATGCACCAAACAGGATTTCACTTACTACAGCCTGGTGAGAGATTTGTCTAGTATAAAAAAACAAAACAAGAATACGTGTCCCCCCGTCATGGTGTCACCCGTTAAAATTAAATTTATGATGCGCGACTCGTTGGAGTGTGTGTTCCCAGTCCCGATTAGAGCATGTGGAGTTAATTGTTCCGGCCTAATAAAAGATGCTCCCGGATTGCGTGACACACAGAGCGGGAGCCCAGCTACATGTAGTGAAGAAATGAGGCGGCCGTTTGGGGCCAAACTTTCGCCGGTTTCTAGTCACCCAGGATGGGTCGGAATCAACGATAACATTCAAAACAATCTTTGTATAGCGAGAGACGATAAAGAGGAAATACACACTAAACATGAGAACAGGTACACCATTAACAAAAAGCAATGCTAACATGCAAAGTTGAAATTAAGAGAAGGGCTAACGCTGACAAAGCCGTTTAAGAATACAGAAATAAAGGAGAGGCAGAAACAAACACCACATTCTTCATCGTTCACAGAGACAGACCAACACTGGGAGAGTCACGATATGACCGTTCCGAAGACAACATGCGCCACTCTCTCGTAAATTGGCAGCTCGTCAGAGAGCGGGTTGGCCCCGGAATCCGGGAAGGACATGATGAAAATTAAATGCGCCGCAGGCAAATTGCTGAAGCTATACACAACCTTGATATAAAGGCCTCGCCGCTTCTGCTCGTCACACCTCGCCCAGGCAGGCGCGCAAATTCACAAAGCATTTCCAGCAGATTCGTCCTTGCTCCCTTCCGCTGTCAAGCGCATCGTCATTGGTCAAGTGAGGACGAAATCACTAGAATTTGCAGTTAACGTGTACCGGTTGGTCGCCTCGGCCTCCGAGCCACATGAAGAGAGCGGCGCTGTCAGAAAGCACTTACGCATTCTCCAATCGTAAAAGAGTGGTCTTCTCCACAGTAGTCGAATGGTGCGCGCTATTCTTTGTGTGGTTCCTAGCGCGACTCTTGGTGCAATTCTCGGTTACACCGAAGCGGTGGCCTTGTGGTAGAGCATACGCGTTTGGGAGGTACCAGGTTAGATCCCTGATTCCGCCGGGCACCCACCGGATTTTCAATGGGTACAAGCTTTCCCCCGGCCTGGTGCTCGGGTCTTCTGGGATGAAACCCTTGGCAAAGGGGTCGTAGGTCCCAAATAGTTCCGCCGATGCGACAGTGATTCGTTCCGTCGTCGGGTAACAATAACTCCGCCTCGCGCAGCAAAAGCCCGTTATGTGGTCCTTTTTTTTTCTTGAACCAACATTTTTGGTTCATGGCCTCCTTTTCCAAACATTTCA
>JAJIZL010024672.1:65877-94285 GCA_023969395.1 Amblyomma maculatum
CTCGTGGCAGACAACGGCCTGATATCATGGGAACGTCCGGGTGGTGGCCGTCGGCAGAATGTTGCGGCAAGGTAGCAGGAGAGATGGTCTTGAGTTTGCGGCGGACGATACGGGTCACATTTTCAGTAGACGCGGGCTAGTTTTGGGTCGGGAAATGTTGACACTAAGGTGTCGGAAAAGTGTTAGGGAGGTGAACAAATGACAGTGCGATGCGACGGCTTTTAGTGCCCTCAAAAAGACGGCATTCTTTTATAATGGTATCAACTTTGCGGCAGGCTTTGTACACCAGCGAATTGAATGCAACCTCTTCGATGCCCTTCAAGACGTGACCAACTTTTTCGGACTCCGAGATTTTGTGATCCACTTTGTGGTAAATGCCGAATACATCCTGAATGTAGGCCACGTATGATTCGATAGATGTTTGGGCACGGGTCTCGAGGGTTCTCTTTGCGGTCAGCTCTTGGCCAAGAGGTTTTCCCAAAGAGTTCGCGGAGCTTATCTTTGCAAGCATCCCAACTTTTCAGTTGGCCTTCCTGTGCCTCGTACCAGGCTACTGCCGTACCATCGAGGTAAAAGACAACATTGGCTTACAAGAGTGCGGCTTCCCAGCGATTATATGTGCTTGTACGTTCGTGCTTGCGTAATGCATATTCATTCTTCCACGTCCGCAGTGTCCGTGCCAGTAAAACAGCCAGGGTCGTGCGGGTGAGTGAGGATGACCGATGGCAAGGCCCCCGTTAGTCCCCGAGCCTTATCCTGAGGCACCATCGGGTAGGAAATGAGACGGCCGCTGCAAAGTTCCGTCGTGTGGAGGCTGACGCTGGGACCGACGGCCGCACCTCCACCAAGATGACGTGACGACTTGAAGTTTTGAACGGAAATACAACAAAGCCAAAACTAGCACAGTAGCGAGCTGCACCACCAAACAGTTCCACTTTTCACCTGCCTTTTCCCTTCCGCGCTGCCCAAGGGGGGAAAACACTTCTTCATCTTCTCGTAGCAATAATGTCACCTAATAACATGTGACGCATACCTACAAAAGAGAATCGGCCGTGAATTGGGCAGCCGAGAGGGTTTTACATGTATGTTTCCATGTCCACGCCACTGTCCGCTTCTTCTTCCCAGTCCGCAACAATGCTAAAGTCAAAAATCAAGCAGAAGTAGTCCAGTGAGCTCCAGCGCCGCGAAGTTTCCTTAAGCTCTACAAAAACACACACGAAAGGCATCATGAGGGCGGAAGATAAACGGGTAACATGCGCTGAGAAAGACCGCTTATACTGTTTGGCGATCAGAGATTCTGCGTGCACAAAAAGGAGTATCACGAAAAGAGACTCTAAAGCTGTCATTTTATTAAAAAGGGTGATACCTCCATCACGATGCCAGTTTCGCGTAACAAAATGTACAGAGTAGCCTTGAAACGGGAACGTATCGAGGCCTGGTTCAGGAACATTGATTTTGGTTGCTAGCAAAACCTCTAAAAAAGCCATGTGCCGGCTCAGCTATAAACTATGCCCAGTGTGTACGCCGGCGTTCAATATTCACAGCGCTAACAGTGAAATCGTCTTCTGAGTTAGTGGCCGACATCATCGAACTAGCTGAATCTTGATTTAAAATTTTCTCCTTGTGAAGATAACTAATGAAATACCGACTGTTCGCGCGCGTTTTCTAGTTCTGGACTATGTGTTCTCACGCTCTGTTTTAAAGTTTGCAAAAATAGTCCATTGCTTGAAGTGCATCCTATGAGAGGTTAGAGATGTGAACGCACGGAGATATGTGATCCGACTTACAAATGATTAGCGTTCTTTGTTGACACCTGTGTGTATTTTCAAAATGAACACTTTTAGAGCAACGAACCTCACTTTAGACTTATAGCCCCTGTTCATTCTTGCTGCAGGCCAGAAACATCACTGCATGGCTGCCTAATCTGGAGCTCGGCTTTTCTGTGGACCACATGGAGTACGCCTACGTCGCAGCTAAAGCCCAGTTCAAGTGCCAGAATATAACGGACTATCCCATAGTAAATGCAGTACGGAATGCTACAGGAAGACCCCCGTTGTAGTTGACGGGTGGGACTACAGACACTGCAAGATAAAGTGTCTTCAGAACATTCTTTTTTCAGGAGGTAGGAGGACATTCATTGGTATCGCTCTTAGTGTGCTCGCAGATGTGTTGAAGCTGGGGGCATAATAAACAAATAAGCCATGATTTAACAAGCAAAGAAATCGTTGCAGAACACGAATGTTGACTTAATTGGCTACACGGTGTGAGAAACAACACTTTTAATATGTGTACCTCAGCCCTCACCGTCTAGCAGTAGTTTCATTTTAACCGTGTCTGCTATAATGACCGGTTTACGTATGTTTATCTGTACATACAGCACTACACCAAACTCCTTAATGAAAAACAAGGGGTATTCTGATGCTGAACTTCAATTTACCTACAACGTTTTGCTACGGCATCATGCGTGATATGTTTTCCGCCGTCGCCCACTTATCAAATCTACTCTCAATCATCTCTCACCGCGGGACTAGGGTAATTTTTTGATATCGTCTTTTGCAGTACGAAAGCTTTGGACATATACATCGTGACTTCCCTGAACTCGTCGTCCAAACTTCGCAACCTCTCTAATAATAATTTTTCTGTTTCTACGTTTGATGCTCGTTTTGCAACAAAAGGGCCTTAATATGTGAACCAGACATTAAGGGCGTGATGTTGAGCAGAAATAGGCTTGCTCCGAATAAAGTTTTTTGAAAGTCTTGTATTTTTTTTGTACTGAATACCCTGAGGTCGAAATCCGCGTTCATGAGCCTTGTAACAACATCACGCGAATTTCGTTCACGCTCGTGAAATAAAACATGGAGATATCAGGCCTAGATGGAGAACAAAATCTGGTTAATTAGCTTTGGTTAGTTTTGTTTTGAGGCTTAGGCGTTCGCTCATTTCGACTGGAAATAGCGCCGAAAATCTGCCACTAGGTTATGACCTCAACTTCTCATCACCGTGTCTTTTAGGCATCAATGGACAAAAACAGTTTGTGGCACCTTAAAGTATTATCAGCTTCAGTCTGCCGCTCACTTTGCGGATGCTCCTTCACCTAACCGCGTCATTCTACACAGCTAATAAATAATACCTCAATATTTGCTTTTATTTCACACACGAGCTCTTTACCCTACAGGCTTACGTTTTCACATATCGCGAGAGACCAATTGGCACAAATATAAATCCCCGCTTGAACCAATCGGTACCAACATGACTGCGTGGCCAAGACCAGTGCACCTGAATCGAGGTCTAAGGGTCCCAGTTTCAATTGCTGTGTCGCCGCCTCATCTAGGTTAAGCTAGCTCATTTAGCAACGGCTGTCAACTCGATCATGTCATGCGATTTTGTTGTGCCGCGAGCCCATCAATCTACCAGAAGGCCACCATGCCATCTTCAAACTGTCATCTGTCATCTTCAAACTGAGAGGTATGTCATTTTCGCTTACAACGCCCACAACGCCGACGCCTTCAATGGATTTTCTGAAAAACGGGGGACAAAAAAAAAGGGGGGGGGGGCGGAGGTGGGAATTTTATGATATCACGTTAGGACTGAAATCATTTTCCTGTCGAACTCTTATCTGAAGTAGCACACAGAGCGCTCTGACTGGGCGATTGCACGCAAGAAGTGTTGCTCCCGTCGTTGCGCTCGCATATCTCCGGAGAGACTGGTTTCTTCGGAACCATGTGCAAGCCACTAAGCGAAGGAGAAGGAAGGATGGGGATACCATTTTAGCTAGAGTACGAACTACAGTTACCTAAAGCCTTTTCATAACAGCGTATCTTTTATCAGTCACTTTTATATCTGTGAATTTCATTGAGTATCAAGTACCTTGAGTGCTGACCCGCAAGATCAGCTACTGCTGGTCGAGCGGACCGAAGAGGCAGCAAGAACCATTGGGATCCTGTACCTAGGAACTCCACCTGCAGCTCGAGACCGCCACCCTTAAACCCTTTCTCATTTTGCGGAATAAGGCTTCATACTACTACTACTTAGTAAAGGACTAATAGAACTAGAAGGTTATTTATCGATATATACAACGGCCTCTGAAGGAAAAAGAAACAGCACACAATAATACACAGATAAGAAAGAAATACAACCGCGATGGTTTAATGTTAGCATTCCTTGCCAAACATAGGCAATATGCTGTAGGGTGACACAGAAGGGGGAGTAAAAAGCTTCCTAAAGGATGATGACGAATATTTAACATGAGGCCATACAACAAAGGACGCAGACGACGTGACAAACTGCAAACGACTGTTCTACATATGTTTGGATAATTGCTCGAAGTCCCAAGCGCCCTGCGTAGAAAGTCTAGGCCCAGGAGGTGCACCACAGGATTGCTTGAGATTCGAGAGTGACCGAGAATCCACCTTAGTGTGACTCTGCGTCGACGTTGTTACGTAGAGCTTCTTGAGGAGTTTCATTGTCATCTCCATATTTTTCAGAGCTGCAACATTCTTGGAGGGACTTAAGACTTCGTAAGAGTGATAACGTGAAAGTATTTGGCACTATAGCTAGAACGTAGTGTTTATCTTGCGTAACTCGTTTTAGACACTCTTCGAGACAATTTATCTACTATAGAAAGTTGACTTGACACTCGAATTGTCGCGTCCCAAGGTCACACATAATCCGTCAACCTATCGTCATCCATCCGATGCCCCCGGCCACCTTCAGTTAATGGCAGAGCATATTTTACTCGGCGCGCTGGTGCACAGACAAGTGCCGTGACGCATCGTGAAGGCACGGTTACGGTCACGGACTGCTGGCCCGTACTCGGACGAGGAGATACTTTCGCGGAAATTGCATTGAGGCACCCCAGCATATGACACAGGGCAAGGAAGCGGCTTCTTGGGTGTAGGATGATGATGATAATGATGACGTGATTCTGTTGGCCGGATTTGAGGTCAGCAGCTCCACACGGCGGCGATGGTGCGCGCTCATTGCCCTGCTTTGCCTTCGAAGCTGCCGGGAGATCGCGTGCTGCGGTGGTCAGTGCGCGCCAGTGGCCGGACCACGTCCCTCCCTTTCTCATATCCTCCACCGAAGCACAGGTTGCCCCGTATACGTTGCCAATGAGATAGCAGGCTCGCTAGACAAAGAATTACGACCTGTTTTTCACGAGCCCAGAGTGGAGTAGTGGTCTGTGCGCTCGGCTGGGGATCAGTGGGATAGTGGTTTGATTCACGGTGAAGACATAATTTTTTCTTGAAGTGCCACTGCGGTGAATTTTTTCTGCACACAAATGTTTTTCGCAGAATCGGATCACGCCACTCATGTTCACGAATTCTGATCACGCCACTCTTGAGTCAAGAAAGGCTCTCGCCTTAAAATAACGATGTTTTACGACACGACACGACGTAGTCTGCAATTGTTTGTTCATGTTTTCTCATTATTTGCTATCAAATATCTGAATTTGCACTAAATCTGCCCACTGCCATCACAAAACAAAACCACACTCAAGACTCCGTTCCCGCCTCCTCTCCACTGGCACCAAGTCTGCGATGTATGGGCTCGCACTGCATATAACACATCCGCATCTTCTAGATGAGCAAGAGCGTGGAAAATACTCATGGGGCGTCAGAGTAGGCTTTTGCATGTTCCCGCAGTTCCGGACAGCGCAGTGTTAAGGCACGTCTTATGTACGGCTTCAAAGTGGGAAAATAACGCACTGTGGGGCGACTGGCCCGACGTGACACAAAGAAAGGGCACAGAGCAGTGCACGAAACAAGGCATCCCGTCATCATAATCATCATAATAATCATCATCAGCTAGGTTATACCGCCTGCAGTGCAAATGCCTCCCATATCCGTCAATTGGATGCGGTCCTGTGCTAGCCTCTTTGCGCCCTCCGCTGCATTGCAGATACGACTGAATCTTCGGTGAGGTGCTTCGCAGCCGTCGGGGACTGAGTGCAGGAGGTGAAATGTTATATTCATAAAGGAGATAGCGACCAAGTGTTGTTCTGGTGAGGGAGTGAGTTTACGGCGGCGGTCAAGGTGAAGTCCGCACCACACATCTGGATTGTGCAATTCCATTTTAGCTGTTTTTTTCATCTAGTAGAAACTTGCATGGCCCTCAGTGGAAAAAAAAACTACAAAACTGTGTGAAAAATACGACAAAATATTATTTAGTTCTGTCGTAGACAGCAGAATTTTCTATAATTTTGTAGTACTTTCCTACGGGTCAGTACCTCTTTCTCTCATAATTTGCTGTAGTGGATAGTTCTGTAGCACTTTTCTGTCGTAACTACACAAATCTCTAACGTTTCTACAGAAATTTTCGTTGTCCCAACAGGTTCACTGTCTCAAATAGCACCGAAGTTCTGTTGTGCCCACAAAAAATCTTCAGTAATTTTTTCGACTGGGACCGGGATTTAAATCACGGCAATTTGCGCATGAGGCCTATGTTCTGCCTCCGGATCCAGGTCGCTGCGTCTCCCTTGCTTTCCCTGTAGCATGCCGAACAAATAGTCACTGAATTACATATTATTGAAGTGGCAAGGGATTACCATTGTTATAACCAACAATTGTTACAAACGGATTACGCAAAAAAAGGAAATTAAAAACGAAAGTGCATTTAATGACAACAAAGTAGCTTATAAGGGTAAATTTTTTCTTGCTGGAATATGTATCAATATGTATCATCCACGTATGACTGGTTTGCAGCGTATTTTGTTCCCAACTCGCTGTGGGGTACCCAAACCTTGTATAATTCAAGGAAAGACTTGAAATAATGAAATCTCGGAGGAACTCTCACATTTTTGGGGCCTCGTTTACCTAGGTGCATGCTGATCATCACTGTATGCACATTATCATGAGCTTCACTGGTCCCTTAAAATTATCACATGACCCTAACACTCCTTTCAAGTCGAGGTTAGCCGCCGAATCCGCCTTTCAAGTTTCCAAGAACACCCTTGCTGACCCTGTTCTGCTCATACACTCACTGGTCGACGCCCTCTTGAGTTGCACCACCGATGCTTCGGGTGCAGCTGTGAGCGCCATTCTGTAACAGCTTCAGCATGACGTCTGGCGCCCACTGTGTTTAACCTGCCAGAAGCTGATGCCCGCAGAAAAAGGCTTGAGTACGTTCGACCGGGAGCTGCTCGAAGTCTACCTCGTAAATCACAATTCGGCATTTCCGAAACGTATTGTATAGAGCCGTTTTTAATGTGCCTGGCCACCGCAACTTCTAGGATTGCGTCCGAATCAGAGCTTGTAGAACAGACGAGAAACACGGCACCCGAGCTTTATTATGAGTTTACGGTTGACATCAGCATATTTGCGGACCCGTGTAGACATCCGCCGATACGCTTCTTTGGGCTGATGCTTTTGCATCAGACGCGCACGAATTCGCAGTGCTGCGTGCCGCACAAGCATTAGAAAGCCAGCTTTGAGTCCTAAGCCAGATCCGTTTTTACTGGCCCCCTTTCCTTCTGCTTGTGTGCGACGTCTCCAGCGGGGCTGAAGTCATTTGTTCCACCGCTTTCCGCTGTTAAGTCTTCGAGCAGCTGCACAACGCTTGCCATTTCGACATTCATGCTGCGAACCGGCTGGTGATGTCTAAACGTGTGGAGATGTGCATCCCTGAGCTCATTAGTGCTTGTACTGTCAGCGTGCGAGAACCACGCGCAACACGACGTCGCCTCTCAACCCTTTTGCGTTCTCCTGATTTTCACTGCGACTATGTCTACGTCGGCACTGCAACCTTCTTTTTGCACTAGGCAATTTACACCGCATCATTACCTGTGCCGACCGCTACCCACGGTGGCCCAAGCCTTTGCGCTGCCTGATATCACTCCGCCTACTGCGGTGTCTACTTTTGCAAGGGAATGGATTACCCGATAACGGCTGGCCCAGCCTTGTTACGCCCTGACTTGTCTCCTTGGGTTGCGTCATTTCCGCACAATCACATTGTCATCCCTCTGCGAATGACACTGCTGAACGCTTACACCGCCAGATGATTGCCGTCCTTTTTGAGGTCGAAGCTTGCACTTCTTGGCCGATGCCCTTCCTCTAGTTCTCATCAATCTTGCATCAGCGTTTAAAGAAGACGTCTGATTCACGGCGGCTGAACTGATCTACGGAACTAGTTCTTCGTTTCGACCCCAGCCTATGACGTCTGTTCACCTGCTTACGTCGAGGAACTACACGTGCCCCTCACGCGCCTGCAATTCTTCACCACAGGCCAAATGACTCGCCATGTTTGCGCCACCTAAGACCTCGCCATGACTATACGTGTTCGTGCGTCTGGACAATGTGAAGCCTTCGCTGAACCCTCCTTACGATGGACCTTATGCCGCCCTTGAGTGCAGTCAGTAAACCTAAGCTGGCAACCAATCGGCGAGAAGAGGTTGTCGGTATTGACCGAGTGGAACGCGACTTCACCGCGCATGTTTCGTTTTTTCCCCGCTGCCCAGAAATATCAAAGCCAAGTTTTTTTATGTAAACGGTACGTGCCGTCAGAAGCATGTCACCTCGGTAATTTCTTCCTCGCAGCGAGGAACAGGGAGAACGCGGAGGCGGTGAACCCTGAGGTGGCGCTACAGCCATCAATAATATTGCGCCGCTCGGCTTTCACGTCGCACTCTTCTAATTTAGAGGGGGCAACGTATCCGTTGCTCTACAGCAGGGGTAACACGCTGAGCTGTGTCATACGATCTGGCGGCTCTTGTTCAGAAAGCATGCTCCAGCGTCATAAGTCAGCGTAATTACCATATATGTTTTGGTTTGGTTTTGGGGTTTAACGTGCCAAAGCAACTCAGGCTATGAGAGACGTCATAGTGGAGGACTCCGGAAAATTTCGACCACCTGGGGTTCTTTAAAGTGCACTGGCATCGTACAGCACACGGACGCCACTCCGTTTCGTCTCCATCGAAACGCAGCCGCCGAGGCCGGGATTCGATCACGCTTCCTTGGGCACAGCAGTCGAGCGCCGTAACCACTGCTCCCCCCCGGCGGGGTAATAATGTTTCCCAGATATATTTAAGCAACGCCCGTCTCCGGAAGATAGGCTACGTTGTGGAAATCAGAAGAGGCATTTGCAACTAACCTCCACGAATTTTGAACGGACGTCAGCTAGCCTTCATTAGCACCCCTTCATGTCCAAGTACACATTTTTAAAAGGTAACCATTTGTATTTCTACTGTTATACCTTTTCATTAGTTCTCTGCGAGCCATCTTGAAGTGGCAGCCGTCCGGCGTTTAGCTAGAAGAAAAGCAAGTTCCAGTTTTTCATTATACGTGTTTGAGAGTGTGGTCATGGAAATACATTTTGGTGAGTTTTGCTTGTTAATATTTATTGTCTGATATTTTATTTCTTCGCTATTATGATATTTCATTTCTTAAGCTTTTTACTCTTCGGCTACTGGCCCCCGAGGACCAAACATTTCTGAATGTGGCATGCATAGCAATAACAGCTTGAGACCCCTGGTCTACTGTGCCCTGAGAGTGATCTCTGTTCGTTTCCGAGATTATTCGAGAAAGTGAGTTGGCAATCAGGTCCTGACATGGAGCACCGGTGTCTCTATAGATAATTTAATATATTAAGGTCTCAAACGACGAAAGTCGGTAGAGATCGCAACTTAAAAATTCAGTTCAGGGTGGATGGGGACTACGCAATGATGGAGGAATATAAACGCCATAGAGCTGATCGGTTAGGGCGGCCGCGCATCGGAGAACATGATGCGTCTGAAGTGTAAGGAAATGCGTTGAAATATTTCAAACAGGCCTCCAAGTAAGTGAAAATGGTTGTTTTTCTTGAAATCGATAGCATCACAAAAATTAATTCGTTTGATTTGGGGTGAGCTTCGCGCAGTAGATCATGGCGGCTTGTCATGATTTCCCGCCAGAAGTTGGGTGTGGCATGGGAGAATGTTTTTCCTTTTATACCGAGGAGGAGGAAGAGTATTATATTCGCGGCTATTAGCCTATTGTTTTGTGGCCATTACAAACCCTACAGCAAGAGTAAACAGCTGCTTCTAATGTGTGCACTCAGTACGAAGATAAAAATTACATTTGAGAAAAACTGAAATGAGCGGTCGCGGTATAAGGTACATGAATTAATAAGGCCTTAAAAGCGAATGAAATTTCAAATGGGCTTAAGTTAGTCTTTCAAACGCCGTACCTCAGAGAAGTGTTAACTAATTTTACGGGGTTCGTGTGACGAGTTGGATGTAAAGTACGGTAGCCTAGAAAAGCTTTATGAGCTCGCGATTCTAGAAATAGAGCTTCATGTGTTTCAAAAGGCATATTAAAAATCAACTGATATTCAAACGACTGATATTCAGCTTAAAACAGTTTCTTTGAGAAGTGTCCGAGGTACTATTCAAACCATCCTTTAGATATACTTTAATAAATAATCAGGGGGGGGGGGGGGACTGAAAATGGTGTATTGCCTTCCTCTATTAATATGCATGAAGCTCACCTCTCAGGTTTAAACTGACATGTGTTAGGCTTCGTATATGTAAAATGTTGTCTCCTCCTGCAAATATTTTGGGAAGAGAGCTTACTTATCGCATAAGTATCTACCCTCATAAAAGTCAGAATATAAACACTCCCTGTTCATATTAGTGGTTTCATAGCGATTGTGGTTTGCTAATGTTGAATTCCATGTCACGGTCGTTCAAATTATCCAGATATAATTACACGAATTTGTATGTATACATGTTAGCGGTTAGCAAGTAATTCGACCATACCGTGGTAGGGCAGTTACAGGGTCAGTCACTGTTAACGGGAGCATGGCTCAGCGTGGCCATGTACCGGTGGACCGCCACTGCATCTAAAAGGGTCACGAACCTGAATGGACAGTGGCACCCGAGGAGAGATATGTTGAGGCGCTGCTTCGTGTCGTTTGCCATCCTTTCAAAAATGACTTTTGAACAGGTGTTGACGCCCTGCTGAGTACGAGTCGAATCAACAGAAAATCAATTTACATGAACCCAAAGGTGTGGAGTGTACTCAACAACTGTTAACCGAATTTCTGCTGCGTGTCTTCAGCATAGTTTACGTTGAGGATTTTGGATTGATTTTTCGTTGTAGTCTTACAGAGTACGTAAACAGCACGTGTTCGCTCATAGGTGCATAAGCCGAAGCATGAAAATGAGCTCCTTTGGCCAATATTTGAAAGGGTTTGGAGTATACAGCATACACCTACCAACATATATCAGTGGTAAAATAGAACATGAAACACAAGTTCCGCGAAGGCATGTTGTGATAGTTGTGCGCTATTTTCTGAAGCTTTAGACAGGAAACATAGTTGGGCGCACCATTCCGAAGCACGCAAAGCAGCTTTAACTAATCGCTTGATTTTGTTTGTTGACAAAGACAAAGTTGACAGAATGTCACATGTGAGCGTGCTTAGTTGCATGGCAAGAAAAATAACTATTCACCAGAATATTTTATATAGCATTGCTGATCTGTAGTTTGCAACCTGCACATATCGAGAAACTATCGTTGAGGGGTATATTAGATGAACATGAGGTATAATGTGCCTGAAAAACCACCAGTATCCAAGTTACCCTGTGTCCTGTGCAAAAGTGCATCTCCTGTGTAATGCACCGAGGGTATTACAAATAAGTAAGCTTCTCCATGTTTTGTAACCTGTGAGCGTTGTCGCGTGATACTTAGGAGTGTGAGTTTGAAATGTGTTATTCTGCTCAGCATCGTGTGGCTAAAGAAGCCGATATACAGGCTGCATCAGTTGAATGTGCCTGAAAAAAGTAGTTGTAGTTTAACTTTGGTTAACCCTAGTTGAATTGCAATAGCAACGGCGCAAGCTTCTTTTACCTGCTACATTATTCCCCTGTCACGCCCTATTGGTGTAAGGTGCTACATTATTGGGGACACTTAAGCTCATCCTTTAAGAGTATGACGCGAGAGCGTAAGCTACCCGTCCACATATAAATGGGAAGGGTTCAATGCTGCTGAACCGAATATGGAGCGAAAGCATTAGCTGCGGGTGACGAAGCGTTCTTCGTCTTCTTCTTTGTCGTCTTGTCTTTTATTCGTCTTCGTCTTCCTCGTCTTCGTCTTAGTCAAACGTGGCCCTTCCCTGGACTACGCGACGGGCCGAAACCTGGCGTAGTATTGCTATCGCAATAAAAAGTTTAGCCAGAGAACATGTTTGTGCGTTGAACCAGCGCAAAAATTCAATATGGATTAAACATGAAAATAACTAGAAACAGGGTTGAGAATCATCATCATCATCATCATCATCATCAGCTTGAATATACCCACTGCAGGGCGAAGGCCTCTGCCATATTTCTCCAATTGACCCGGTTCTACGCTAGCTGCATCCACTTCACCCCTGCGAACTTCTTAACCTCATCCGCCCACCTAACTTTCTGCCGCCCCCTGCTACGCTTTCCTTCTCTTGGAATCCAGTTTGTTACCCTAAGCGACCATCAGTTATCCTCTCTTCGCACTACATGTCCTGCCTATGCCCATTTCTTCTTCTTGATTTCCAGTAGAATGTCAGTAACTTGAGTTATTTCTCTGACCCACTCTGCACGCTTCCTATCTCTTAATGTTATCCCTACCATTTTTCGTTCCATAGTCCTCTGCGTTGTCCTCAACTTAAGTAGAACCCTCTTGGTTAGCCTCCACGTTTCAGCCCGATACGTAAGTACATGTAAGATGCAACTGTTGTATACTTTCCTCTTGAGCGATACCAGTAAGCTGCTAGAGAGAATGTTGGAAATGCTCAACTCCAGCACAGTGGCTACTTTTCCGTTGAAATTTACCTCTGCCTCAATATTATGACCGCATCCGTCCTGCAAGATCCCAACACGAAATCCACGATATCCTGACATGTTGAGTCTGCTGAACAGAATACCAACTTTACTTTAGGACTGTTTTTTGGTAGGGTTGCACCCTGTATCAGTTTACGACCGGTTTGGGCGCAATGGCGCTTCGCAAGTGTGCATCTACCCAGAGCCGTGTTCCCGTTAAGTGTGATTGACCCTGTACATATCTAAGCGAATGTAAAGCGGAAGGAAAGCAATACTGCGTTGGCTGTTGCAGTGAACGTGGATCACAGGTTAGTAAACTTTTTCAACCGTTAAAAGCTCTTGGTTATTGGCACTACAGGACAGGGTGCAAGTGTCTTTCGTGAGGCTCGCTATGAATGCCGCAGATAAGGTCTTGGCTTAGTGTGCGAATGCTACGTCACACAGCATTTCAGCTGAAGGGCAAATTTCACATGCTATGCAAATTGCGCAGCAATTAAGAAAAGATAACTTCATAATACAGCTGATTAGGGTGAGGTGCTATAGATCGCGTTTTGAGCGTACAAAGAAAGGCTGACAGCCACGACAAATAAGAGTCACAAGTTTATTAAGGTCATCGGCGCTAAGAATTTTACCTCAGCTGCGGCGCTAAGAACCAGCGCCGTGCTTCTGGATCTTCGCACTTGGCCCCGCTCACTTCTTCTCTTGCTGCTGCTCCGGTAATTCTACTTCGCACCTCTGCTGTTACTTCCTCTTCACACACCCGGAAAAGTTTATTCTTATCGGGACATATCTGCAGAGATATACATTGCCTGACGCAATGCCACATAGCCTTCCAGTCCTCGGCCTGCCCCTTTCCACCACCGCTACCGCTGTCCATCTGGCTCGTCTCCTGAGACCTACCCTTCCAAAGTGCCCTCGACACCTTCGTGTCGGCAGAGTCATTGAATGCTCTGGTGTCGTCTAGATCCGGCTGGGGTGCGGTGTCCTTGATGTTCTCAGATGGCAATGGAGGCGTCGCGTGATAGAAGCATTGCTTCGGCCGAGTTTATTTGACGTTGACAGAGTCATGGATGAGTTATACCACAACGAACCGCGTCTGACCATACTTAACCAAGCTTCCGCTATTTAAACTAGGTTATCTATAAGAGTCTACTATAGCTTAGAAACACAGAACAACCAAAACAAATTTTTGGCTTGCATAAGCGGGACTAGCCGGGCTATATCGCATAAATGTTTTTGCAACCACTCCAATCTCTGTAAGGAGGAACCAGAATCGAGGCACATAAGGTTTTCTTTTGCAGCATTGGCTATCGGTTGAAATGCCACCTTTTATATAACTCCGCACTAAAATACGTACTAAGCCTTGAGTCCTGAATTCACTCAGAAAAGTTTTTTTTTTAAAGTCGATATTTATTGCCTCAGGGCATCAGTAGGTTATGAGATGGAGGATGAATAAATGATTAAATGAATGGAAAAAGGTTGGCTTGATGGTGTCGTACCCGAGAGCTGGAAAACTGCTGTCGTGATCCCTATTCCCAAACCTGGGAAGCCTCCAACGAACCTCGCCCACTTTCGACCAATCTCCTTAACATCAACGCTTTGCAAGCTCGCAGAGAAAATGCTAGCCACACGACTTTCTTGGTGGCTTGAACAGCACGGTTTTTATCACCCTGCTCAAATTGGATTTCGTCCATACATAGGTACAGAGGACGGGCTGGCTGTCTTGGCATCAGCAGTTCTGTCATCTACCCGCAGCCGCAATGTACGTACCATATTAGCAATGGATGTTGAAAAGGCATATGACAACATCAGTCATGCTGCAATCCTGAATGCCATTGACATGCTTCATCTCCCTCCGAGAGTACGCAATTTTGTCGCATCATTTTTGGACGGAAGAAAATTTGCAATCCGCCTCAGCGGTGACACTGTTGGTTCATTCGTTTCACTACGTGGCGTGCCACAGGGATCAGTATTGTCTCCGACGTTGTTCAATATTACTTTCATCCCATTGGCGTGGCGCTTACATGATATCCCTGAAATCAAGTTTTTGCAGTACGCAGATGATATCACGGTATGGAGCACTCACCATGATCTTCTCACTCAAGAGCCCGCCCTTCAGTCAGCATTAGACGTAACCTCTGATTACGCATCCTCCATTGGCCTTCAACTTTCTGTGTGTAAAACTTCATACACGTCAGTCGCCAACCGCTGGGGACGTCGTAAACTTGCCTCAAATCCAATTCGTCTCTCTCTATCAGGCACGCCAACACAAGAAAGTTCGAGCCTGAAAATTCTGGGCTTAACAATTCACCAATCAGGATCAGCGACTGCTTGGCTTTCTCAGGCAAAAAAGCAAGCACTTCAAACTATGAGTTTAATAAGAAGAATTGCACCTAAAACGGGTGGCGCTGGCTCGTCTGTTGCAAGTCAGTTAGTGAGGGCGGTTCTGCAGCCCCGTATTGTTTATCAGGCCCAATTCCAGCATCTTACAAGGGCACAATGGGATCGCCTTGAAGCCGTAAATCGAGAGGCTATGAGGACCATAACATGCCTTCCACGAATCACACCGGTCGTAGCGTTACAGGAGAATGCGCAGCTCAACACCATCGATGAACTGGTGCAGCAGCGCCGTGATGCTCGCAGACTCAAGGCCACTTTGTCACATTCCACGCAAGCACTGAGGGCGTATGCAACGTCCCACATTATTCTTCAGCCACCTGCGCCAGTTCTCCCTCCCTGGAAATTTATACAGTTAGGAGACAACAAGCCAACCGACATCCGCAGACCGACATCTGCCAACTCTGCATCGTTGCTACGCCAGAGATTTGAAGAGCAAGACACTAACCTGCCTCAAAATTCCATAGTAGTGTACGTAGATGGAAGCCTGCAAGGCTGTGAAGCCAAAACGGCAATCTACTGTCTACGGAGACCTAGCCTGAATCAGACATCTACGTTTCAGCTTTCGGAACCACTTACATCTTTCTGCGCTGAGCTTGTGGCAGTTCAGGAGGCACTCTGCTCCGTGACTTCTATAACCATGCTCCCTACAGCCCACATTGTCATCCGCACTGACGCACTTCAAGCAGTACGTCTGCTCCGACGGGTCAGCCGCTGCCCTAAAATTTGCCAGGACATCCACCAGCTTGCGGCGCGCATCCCACAATCAATACGCATTGAGTGGGTCCCACGGGATCTGCTGCCTTCCCAAAGTCAAGCTGATTTTGCAACCCGCCTCGTCAACCAAGACGCATCAATCCCACGGCTTCTCGAAGTCGACGACGCTACCCTCCTTTTGTCAAGAAAGGAGCACCTCCGGCGCCGCACACGTGCACTTATCCCTCCGTGTGCGATATCCCTTCCCCGCGGTCTCACCCGTGCAGAGGAGGTTGCGCTGAGGAGGATCCGGGTCGGTGTTGCCCTTACACCAGCTGTAACTAGGACGTGGTCATACTTCCAACACTTATATCCTCGCCCAGGATGCCCGATCTGTAACAACGAAGATGTCGAGGCCGACATCCACCACTTGCTGTGAGACTGCCCAGCACTCAAGCCAACACGAATCCGGCACCTGAGCATAGCTGGCCTTTCAGCAACCAATCCTGCCTCATACGTCACTTGGACGCAGGGACCTCACCATCGCTCACTTCTGGACTTCATAAAATCAGAAAACGTTTTGTCAGTAACAAATCATTCTTAGCAAATCGGCGAATATTTGTATCTTGAGGCTTCCTTAAAAATATTGCATAAAATAATCGCGAGGTTACGTTTGGCTTACCCTTGAAAGGCATGACGCGGCAGCCTGAATAGCGAATGTCGGCAGCTTCATTTTGCCTAAATACATTCTCAATGACGTAACTTCTTATTGGTTGCACTGTGGTCTCTTAATTGAAACTTTTAAAATGTAATACGCATTTTTACAAGGGAATGTCTTCAAGAAAAAAACGGAATGTCAGAGGCACCGCGTCATTTGTCAGTCTTACCAGGATCTGCACACGTCAGATACCGACGAAATTCTTTATAGCACATAGTGCATTATTGTCTTAGTGGTCGTTACAATATGCTATAGCATATACTAATAATACACCTCCCTGTATCTTTTTATCAAGCCGCTTTCATGTGCCTTAGTGCCTCAAAGACAGGCGTGTCTACGCCATGATTCGAAGGTTCCTTTTTAAAAACTTATTTGATTGGCCTTTTTACTTGCCGTTTTGAAGTCAAATCTTTACCACACCAGCTTTTCGAGCTTTCAGCGTACCACCGATTTTCCTCTTCAAGTGACTTCGACAAATACTGAGCTTTTTCTTTCTTATAAATCAATCTACGCTGGACGCGAAAGCGTCACTACGGTAGGTATAGGAGGTTTCGTATGGCGCTAAATTTCGCCTTCAAGTGACCTTGATCTAATTACGTGTGGGTGTCCATGACTTCGTGGTGTTGACCAAAATGTATACAGCCCCTTCCTTCCTCAAAAGCCTAACCGAAATACAGAGGCAGCCCTATGTTAGGCGATGCTGGCACACAAAGGCCCCCAGGTGGCCTAAATTACTCCCAAGCCCTCCGCTACGCGACCTTTCCACTCTTTCCGCGTTTACTTCCATCTTACTCCATTCCCCCAACTTTGGCAGATACTGCGCCTTCTCTTTGTTATAAACCAATTTTTAATTTACACGAAAAAAATGAGTTGTGTTTAAGTCTGGTTAACCCTAGCTGAATTGCAATAGCAATGGCGAAAGCTTCTTTTGCCTGCTACAATAAAGGCACAGGAGGTCACCTGGCGAAAATTACAGACGCATTCCCTTCGAAATCCAATCAACTACGCCCATGCATACCCTGCATTATACACACCGTACTGTAACTTATGCAACCAGAGGACCGACTTACACCACATACTGTGGGCATGCCCACGCGACCCACCTCTGCGGGATCTGCAGCTCTCCACCTGCGAGCACTGGGAGGCCGCTATGCTCAGCTTGGACACGGTAATCCAACTGCGGGCCATCGAGCGTGCAACCTAGGTCGCCAGAGCTCAAGGGCTCCTGGCCATCTAGCGCGGAAGCGTCTGCCTGCCTGACTTTCTCAAATATTAAATGTTTGTCTTCCTCCTCCTCCTCCCCTATCACGCCCCATCAGGGTAAGGGGCTACATTTTTGGGGACACTTAAGCTCATCCTTTAAGAGCATTCGATGGAGGCGAAACGAAGAGGCACCCGTGTGCTGTGCGATGTCAGCGCTGTTGATGTTGTTATGGCTGTTTGAAGAAAGAAAAGAAAATGCACGGGCCTGCTACTGGCTCTTTAGCTGAGCCTCTGAGCTGAGCTATTTAGCATGGCGGTTGACCTGGAGATGGTGAACGCGAGTATATACCCCCGGCTCCGCCACCTACCTCTCTCCAACAAAAGCAATGCACTGCGTCGCAACTTCACGTGTGGCTACCGGCCGCCGGTAAGCGGAGACTCGAATTGCTAGCCCGTCTCCCGACGTCAGAGGTCTAGCGCGCAGCGCCTCTAGCGGGAGGAGCGCGGCGCGCCGTGGCCACCGGCCGCCGCTACGCGACGACTCGACCTGGTAGCTCGTCCCTCACCCTGGTATGACATCAGAGGTGATTCTAAAGGTCAAACGTGGCTACTAGCCGCCGCTACGCGAAAGGCCGTTCGGGAGCGTAGTATTGCTTTCGGAATAAAATGCACGGGCCTGTTACTGTCTCTGTAGCTGAGCCACTTCCGCTGCTTCGTGCGGACAGTAGAGAAGAAATAAAAAAAAAGGGTGAGGAGGACGCACGCCGCACCAGCCATCGTCCACCACCTAAGCGGTGGCGGGTGCAATGACGGCCTACAACTGATAAAAATATGGTGGCAGGCTAGCCCCCGCCGCAAGCCGCGTTGACCTTCCTATCCCGGCCCCATCAGGGACAGGAACAGCCAGCCTTCTCCACCCATCTATTTCTATATATGCTCTGTGGTGCTGCGTTAGAGGAATCGTCAAAAGGAAATGCGCCGCACGGACGACTGGATCGAACGCCCGGCGGGGTCAGCTTCGTATCTGCGTGATGTGATAACTTTATTCTTCCACCAGATACGAAGGCCCCCAGCCCCGCCCCCAGCACGCAGGCTTAAGCGATGGGAGCCGGGACCTGCGCGGTCAGGAGCAAGCAAAGAGGTCTTGGTTCTTCGCGGCTTCTTCCGTCAGGAGGATGGCTTGTTGCTGTGAAGCAGGGACGTCGCTCTGCAGCAGGGCGTCTCAGGCTTCTCTACAATTTATATTTGATTTATCCCCTGGGGAGCTAGCACATTCCCAGATTATATGGTCGAGGGTCCCTCTCTCCCCGCCGGGCTTGCATTTATCGTTTATTTCTATCGTCCATCTGGACGTAATATGCCCAGACCGGGTTTACAAAGTTCCCAGAGTGCAGGTGCCGCCATGCGACTGCTTCCCTATTGTTTAGACTTTTATCCGGTGGTGGCACCAGTCTTCTGCTTAACCTGTAGTTTTGAAGAATCTCCGTATAATTTTGCAGACGGTCGTCCATGTTCCGGCAATAGGGCGGCTCCGCAGTTACCCGGAAGTAGAAAGCTCGGGCTAACTCGTGGGCCACTTCGTAGCCAGGAACAGACGCGTGTGCAGCGGTCCAAATTAGCTAATTTTCCTGTTTAGTCGTCTACTGGCCAAAATCTGTGCCGCTTCCGGCAAGACCTTACCTTTCCAAAATTCCAAATGGCCGTTTTGCTATAGGCTGCAGAGGAAGCAGCCATCGCGCTGGCCGTCACTTTTACTGAAGCAGGTGTTATAGTCAGTGGCACCAAAACAGCTGTACGGAATTGCGGGAGGGGCCGTTTGTCGGCTGCCGCCAGAAATAGTCTTAAAAGCCACCGTCCAGTCCCTGGTAAGACGATAGAACTGGTATGGGTTCTGGCTCATTCGGGCAATCCCGGGAACGAGAAGGCTCACGAATATCCCAGAGGTTTCGTTAGCCGGGTGGTGAATACCTCGTTTCGCGTGGGCGCAAGGGAGGGCTTGCTCTCGTTCAATGATATAACTCGCCATTTTAGCCTGGGAAGGCGCATCTTTCCTCCCCCACATAATTCATTAAGCAAGGCCCAGGAGATACTCTGGTGTCAGCTACAAACTCGCTCCTTCCCCTTATCCAAAGTATATTCATATATATTCAAACGGCAGGTTGACTCTAAATGCAAAGAGTGTGGCGTCGACGTCACTTTTATACCACATTACATGGGGGTGCGCGGCCTATTTAATTCCACCTGCCGATTTGCTGTCAGCTACATCTCTGGAGGAGTGGGAGGCCGTGCTGCGCTGCTCGGACCCGGCCATCCAAGCTCGGGTCACTGAGCTGGCCGAAGAGATTGCCGGCAGGATGCAACTGGCGGCCCTCTGAAGCGGCCAACAATCAAACTGAACTCTCACCTCTTAAAGCCGATGAATATAAATGTTTTCCCATCCATCCATGCTATCACTGATTATGAAATTGGCTTTCGTTCCGACGCAAGCAAGCGCTATTGCAACTTCTTCAGCCGTTTCAATGTTGCGGCTTCTAATGATGGTGGCCGATGCTTACACGGACGACCATAGCCTTTTCATAGCCTTAGCTAAGAAAAACCTTAATCTTAACCATGTGAATTAAGCTATCGCGTTCACACTAGGTTTAACCGCCTTCAATTCAGCATTTGCTAAAGCAAAACAGCGCTTCTATGCTCGGCTATGAGGGCGCCGTCGTTGAAGGCTCTCTCATGCGTTTTCAGATTGTGTCATGTTCGGAAGTGTAGCAAAACAGGCCACACTGCCCATTAGCTAGAAGCGAAGCTGAATGGCTGCAAGAGATTTTGATGTTTCTCCAGACTACCTTCATGACTGCGGTCGCAATCGTTGGTTTGCCCTATATACAGAGGCGGCGGTCGTTTGCGGTATGACAGTTGGAACTTTTTGATACATTCATGAAGGCCTATGTCCCTTATCTCATTGCTCGCGCAATATCATGACAAGGACGGCAACGCATCAATGACAATGAAGGAAGAACAGAATGCACTCCGGACGTCCCAGTCTTATTTATTTGATGTTACCGTGGTTACCGTGGTGATCGGAATCAGCCGGTTCAGCCCGCGAACATTCATTTTGAGAATTGTAAGGACATCGGGCATATCAGCCGATGCATTCGCAGAGATTATCTTTGCCACAGAAGCCGAACGAATGGCCAATGCGGACGCACCGTTGAGAACAGGCCTCCTCGTTGTAAGGACAGCCGAACCCACGACCTGCAGTGGTTGAGAGGAACAGAGTATCGTGGCGGTGTGAAAAGACAGTGAATCGCTAGCCCAAGTAGATTATATTTATTCTAATTGTATCACCACTATGAGAGGGCAAACATCACGAAGCTTTTTCTCTCAGGTAGGCTACGCCACGTACATGCGGGCTTGACATTTGGTGTTAAAAATTATAAGCACACCCAAGCTTTGCCTGAAGAGTAGAGATGATATCGCTTTTAACATCGTCTTGTCATTCCGTCATATTTTAAATATTAGTATTCAAAGTTGTTTATTGTCGAAATTATTACACTGCTTCGTCGGAATGACTACCTTGCTTAAGTTGGTTTGGGGGGAGTGGAAGACGCTGTTACCTGTCTGACGTTTTGGTGGATATCTACACTCACAACACTCACAATTAAGGGCATGCAATAGAAAATAGATATGTCGCCGGTTCGAATCCCTGCCGCACACTTGCTTGCATCGTCGTTAGCAGATGCATGCTAACGTAATAACACCAAACTAATGCTGAACAAGAAAAGGTTGAATCACAATTCGAATACGATATCACGTGCATCTACACGGGTTAGAGTCCGAGGGTCGGCAAAAATTCTCTTGTTTAGTTGCGCCTTGCTGATTTGTGTGTTACAATCACATTGCCGACGCCGGCTTTTCTGCAAGAATAAGCCTTTATGCTATTGCATAAAATAGTTATCTAGAAGTACACCTATTACAGAGTGGCTAAGAATACAGGTCCAACAGGCGTTACTAAGGCACATTCACTCTTTGTCGAACAGAAACAACAGGATGGGCAGACATTGGTACTGATCATCCTAATAGTGCATGCAAAAAAAGTTTGCTTAAGCGTTTGTGCTTCTGAAGAAAAAGAGCCGCCGAAGTTTCCCGTTAAGTTAAACGCATGAAGGATTCAAGATCGCTTTCTTTTATACAGAATGTTAAGAAATCGTGCTAGTTTGTATTACTGTGTAAGTACTAGAGCTATCAGTACGATGACAAACCGTTGTTTGTGTGTTCTTCTGAAGTCGAGGCAGAAAGCTGAGCTGGTTGGTGCTGCAGATTAAATAAAAAGACTACACATTTCGTCTTATGAGATAGGCTTTTTAGGCAATCATGCCTGAGGTCAGCTACACCAGAGGAAGAAAATAAGATAAACACGACTCAACGCCGTACAAATCACCGTCACTAGCCACCGCACGGCAGCACTATGCCAAACTATACAAAAAGTGGCAGCGTATAAAGCTACCACTGTTTGACGTCGCTCATCGCACGTTCTTGTGTACACCAGCTTTCGTCCTTGAAATCAAAAGGCATCGCACTGCCCTAATGAATGTGAGTAAAGACGGTATGAAAGTGTATATTTCCCTGCTGCTAAGGTGAAATGCAACGTTCGAGCGCGAATATATTGCGACTGCATTTTGCAAGAAAAACTATATAGTATTTCCTAGCCATAATTAGTTCTAGATGTTTCCACTCTTAATTTCCAGTATACCAGTGTTGTACGCTTCCTTCTGTTTCTATGGTAAACAGAGTTCATGGAAAACAAAATTATTGGGGCGCTCGAGGTTCTCCTTAAGAGTAGATGCGGTAGCGCTTCCAACGCCACCTTTTTAATTCCCCGAATACTTTTATAATTCTTAAAATCGGGTTTTGGGGAAATGAAGGAGCAGTACGCGTCTTACTTTTCAGTAGGCACCTACACTTATCTGACGTGAGTATGGCATCGCTTCGAATACTTATCGGGAACAAGGCTCCAACTTGATTAGCAGTTTAAAGCTAGCAGTTGAGTGATAATCGATAATGTAAGACGCCACGTCGTAGCTGCACAAACAACTGCTGCGTCAAAGCTTTCATAACAAGGTAGCATCACTTATTCTTGTCCAGCCAGGTTTAAATATAATGTCCCGCTTGAATGGAATCATTTTGTAGGGACTGGGATCAGTAATGATGTTAGTCAAGTCAAAACATTTATGCTTCTAAAGGTCACAAACAGGCTAAAAATGAACAGCAATGACCTTGACGCAAAGCTCGTGGTTTCTAAAGTCACTAAGTACGTTCAAATTGTGGCATGCTGCTGGTCATTCTTTATTGACTACGAATAGCTACCTTTATTGCTCTCCAAAACTGAAGTTAATTAGTTAGCAAATTCATTTCATTTCAATGAGAGCTAAATGTGTTCCACACTGCTACTTCAGGATGACTTAAAATCAAAGTTATGCCTTTCACTGACGCGCTCATGATGTTACCCCAGCGAGTTAAGTGCTTTTTCCAAAGTGCGCGACCAGTTCTGAACAAGAAGCTTCGACGGCACCTGTACACATGTTTGGAAATGACGCCCACATATAAATGCCTGAGGAACTTGTGAATGCTTTAAAGTCGTCAAATTTTGCCCAACAAATATTTGCGAAAGCGAAAAGGTTTGTTAACACCTTGTTGAAGATGAATTGGTGCTTAGTGTTTCGTTGGTTTGAATACGCTACTCGAGACGAAGAATTCGCGGGCTTTTATCCAACTAGTTGTATGCGGTTGTCTTTGTTCCGTTTTCTAAACAATTGCCTTTAATTGCCTTTCAGCGCTCAGAAGATTACACTTCTAATTTCAGCTGATCAACAATACCAGTGACAGAAGTATACAATTTGTCTAGAATATTTTTCTTTGCTCTTTTAGTGCGGTTTACAAGGGTTAAGTTGTAAAAACTTGTTCCAGAACGTTAGAAAAAAAAAACTTTCCTTGAAGGGACTACAAACTGTGCAATCGTATACTAATCAAAATCAGCGATACTACCCTTTACTACCTTTCTTTTCAACTCTACGTGAGCTAATCAAAGAATTTATATTTGTTGTGGTTTAACTTCAGTTCGAAGCTAGCCTGGAAACAAATACATCAATATCTGTCGCAAGAAACTGCGTATCACCTCACAAAATTTAAAGAAGTTCAATGAGAGTAAACAATGAAGTGAAAAGTAAAGCGCCTAGACTTATTGACTTATTTTTCTTTTTCGTCTGAATTAGGACTGGGGGGGGGGGACGGGGGGTCAGCAGCAAATCCTTACGGTTTGTGCGTGTTCGGAGAGATGTTTATTTCCACAATTTGAGACTGCATAGTCCAAGATTGTTTTTCAATGCTACAGCAGAAAACGCCCTCTCGAATCAACAGGACTCCCATATGCGCGCATCTGCACATTTAGTATCAATGCATCAAAAGAGGCCATGCTTGGCCGTCGTTGGCGTGCGCAGAGATTGGATTAGCAAAGGCCACGAGAGTATCGACTGTTGCGGATAATTCGGACTGTGTAGTACTCTAAGCCAGCGACGTGCATGTTTTCGACATGCAGAATTACAACACGTTTTAAAGCGCGCTTTCAAGTTGATTTTAGTGTTCATTGCATTCTATCATTTTCAATTCTTTGTGACTTATGTCTCATCGATAGATAGATTTGAGAAACCTTAATATAAAAAAAAAAAAAAAATCTCGACAAGAACCAATAATGCCTGAGTTCCAGAGGAAACCGCTGCCGCGCCCCTTGAAGGCCTCAGAGGAAAAGAGGCGCCGTAGTGTGAAACAATTTCGACACGAATTGATTCCATAAAACTTATATTTCGCCTCATCCGAACAGCGACCAGGAAGGGCAACACACTCTTTAAAGAAGGCGAATAAAACTACTGAATCTCTTGCTAGCCGTCGAAAGTACGCTCGTCTTTGTTTATTTCATAAAATAATATTTCATAACCCCAGTCTGCGCAGCGACCTTATACTTCTCCTATCATGTGTTTCGTCACGAGTTGATAATTCACGTAAACTCGGTATTCCTTTTTCAAAACTAAACATGCAGCCGAGTCTTTCCTCCCGCGAACAGCAAAGGACTGGAACCACCTTCCCGGAACTACTACTTCCATTATTGATCATCGGCGTTTTTGTTCCGTGTTAGCTAATATTGTATGATTAGAATTGTAACACCCTGTACATACCTGCATATCTACTGCACTTTATATATAGCTATTGTATTCTACCACTCCCCTCTTAAATGCCCTCGGGCCTTGAGGGTAAAATAAATGAAATGAAATATGTAAATACACCTAAAAAAATCAGAAGGTTGCTCGTACCTACAACGATGAATTTGGTATCAGTTGGAATCCTCCAGCTAGCGCCATATTTTTCTTTCATGCATGTTTTTGTGCTATATGTAAACAGTTCAAGCGTGCGAAAAGCTTCGTTCTCTCAGTGAAAAGCTGGTGGGATTAGGTTCGAGTTCCAGAGCTTATATAAACGCCTTCATTTTCGGCCAACATGGAACAGCTGTCATTCCTTTCGGCAAGAACGCAAGCTAAGGCACTGGTGACATATTCAAGAGTGACTTGAAATATGTTAGTATTTTAGGCAATACCGTATTAGGCGCGCTCAGTCGAAAAGCCGTTGCCTTCATCATTTAAGCTAGGGTGTTGCCGGGAGTTGTTCGTTTGCAGAAAAACTCAAATTTTCGCAGCAAAACTCAAAAGGAAACAAGGAAATAAAACCTTGTCCACCCACGGAATTGAACTCGCTTGAGCTCGAGAGACAAACAAGCAAACACTCAGCCACAGGATCATCATAATCATCATTTGTTTGCCCTGAGGGGCACTGCATAAGGCTGGGGGGACATCGGAATAATGCAAATAAATGGTCGTTAATATATAATCACTATAAGTCACATCAGAGCAGAATACAAGAGAGAAAATGTAAAGAATCACGTTCAATCCGCGGAAATAAAGGGCGTAATGCATCTATTTCCTTACGAAGGTTAACTAATGACGAGATGCGTCTTTAGAAAAACGTTACTTGCGGAAGTATTAGTTAAGCAAGTAGCAATGTGCATTTCCGCTACCCTTCTACATTGCTTACCTCTAGTTTCAGTGCCGATGTGCGCGCTCACTTAAAATATATCGTGATGGTACGGCGCTTAGGCAACACATGGCGTGCGAGCAGTACAAGGCCACTTAAACTCTCTTTTCATTGGGCCAGGATATTTAGTTTGTCCTCTGTTGTAAAGGGTCTTTGTACCACAACGTTATCATCAATACATACTAAAAGAAGCCAAGTAGACGCGCATCTCAGATGTGTGCACTCCAGGTAGCACGAAATATTACAAAAATTTTAAAAGGTGTTGTGTAAGTTGCCTCTATAATACCTAACGTTGGTGTGAAGTAAAAACATTAGTATGACATTGAAAACGTAGAATATAATAACGTTGTCGTTTGATTGGTATTATATTGTTATATAATGGTTCAGTTGAAGTTAAACATTGTATTAATGTTACAAAGAAACAATGAATATTATCTTCCACACGTTAAAGTAATGTTTCAATCATAGCTATAATGTAGCATAGCATATATATTTCAAGAACTGGGCCCAAGCAACCTTGGCCTTTTTCTTTCAGTAAAACGTTTTTTTTTTCAAGAGCATTCCTTTGCAACCTTACATTTGACATATGTTACCAGCTATACAATGCACACACATCCCTATTGTGTTAATGAGTGTGCATTGCTTTTCTTGTTATCCATTCGCCGCTATCACTCAGGCAACGGACATCACATAGGGATAAAGCTTGACCCTATACTAGTGTATACGAATTGTGCTGTATTGCGAAGCTCAGGTGTCGTCCTCATTATTGGTCTTACCAAAGCGTTCATGTTGTGCACCATAACGTGTCATCAGCTTACATGGTCGTGCAAGGATTCTGTATCATGTTCAAGTTAGTTACATTCATGTTGCATACGCTTTAGATTTATGGTGTATAAATGTTTAATGAAACATTTTTCCAACGTTTGTATTTAACATTACCAAAACGTTATAGAAAGGTATATTAAGAACATCTAAATAGCGTTACACTGAACCAGTAACCGTAACGTAACATTACTGCAATGTTTTGTCTCTCAAGAGTCACCGAGCTAGAGATCGTCACGTTTCGGGCAAAAAACGTGTTCCCGCTGGTATGCGAACCATGTGTCGTCGTGGTCGCGTCGTTCACTGCTCGCGCCGAGGGGCCGGGGATATTTACGACCAGATAAACATATCTCAATGGAAGCGTCAACTTGGTCCTGTCAGAGTGCGTGCTTTTACGCAAAACAGAGACTTCGCGGGAACGGTCTCGCGCCTCTGTCACCCCATCCCTCCATTCTCCCCCGCTTGCCGGAAACGTACATTACCGGCCGGTCGAGGGTACGAATCCCACGAAGGCATTGAGTTAGAAATGGCAACCCTGGGTCGCGCGGGCAAGGCCAGAGACACGGATTGCGTTTTAATAGTGTGAACACCGGGCTTTCCGGGCAACCGCTCCCTTTAGTCTAACGCGCTGGTAACGCGCGCTGAGCAGGGAAGTCTAAACCTTCGCCCGTTATTAGCTTGAGCTGACAGAGTCTAAATGGCGTCGCGGAGATGGTTTCGCCCTCGTTAAAGCATTTTAGTTTCGGTCGGGCAACGCGGTTCGTGGGAAACGGATGGATGGGGACCATGTTTTTAAATGTGTATTTCGACCTCGGTTGGCCCGCGCCGCGATGAGGTGCAGAGGGTAGACGCTGTCGTGCCCGGGCTCTTCCGAGTTTGTTTGCGCATTCAACGGTTGTGTTGTATTGGATCGCGTGAAGTCTGTGCGCATATGCAATTTGGTTTTGCTTTCCTTGCCCTGAGTTTTGCCATTTCACGTGTGCCACCGCAGAGACGAATTTCATTGTTACTTTTTCTTGCTGTGTATTTTGTCTGGTCAAGTCATAACAGCGCCACATGCTATTCAGTGTGTGTGTGTGTGTGTGTGTGCGTGTGTGCGCGTGCGTGTGTGTTTTCTTGCTTTGTGCATTAATACGGGGGCCACTTCCGGACCGTTGGAAAAACGGCGGGCCCACCTATCTAAGCGGTTACAGGCTGCTGCTGCGTGAGAAAAATACCTGCTCATGAGAGGGTCTGCCCAATCGCAGTGGAGCCGAGAGATTAAGAAGAGACGTTGTCGAGAATTTAAGGGTTCCCGTAGTGAGCCTCTGACGTGGAGAGGTCCGGCGGCTCCGTGTAATTCGTAGCCTAAAAGTTGTCCGTATTCGCTCTAATTATGCTGCTTTTATATATAAAGATGTTTTCATTTGTCAACATCTGCGTCCTCGTCGTCATGCTTCGCGCCCAATGCACGTCAAGTAGAAGAAACGAGGAAGGAAACTCTACTGGTGTTATCTGTGTCGATGGATACAGTGCCATTTACAAGTGCGGGGCGCTCGTACAAGCCGTCTTCTGCAAGTATGGATGATACATTTATGTGTGCCCCTCCTGGGCTATGGTGCCGCCCACATAAGACTTAATCCGGGAAGGTAGGTAGGTAGGTAGGTAGATAGATAGATAGATAGATAGATAGA
>JAJIZL010024672.1:94385-125582 GCA_023969395.1 Amblyomma maculatum
GATAGATAGATAGATAGATAGATAGATAGATAGATAGATAGAAGCGAAAGCAAGGAATGCAGTGGCAGTGAAGGTTAGGTGGTTCGAATATGTCAAGATGCGGAAAAGACAGACTTACGCAATGCTCCAGAAGTGGTCCTGAGAGCCGGGGAAAGCTGAGAGGCAGGCAGCGGCAGTGCGACGTTAGCGTGCCTAACACTCGGAAACCGTGCAGAGCATGTGCAAGCCAAGCGGACTGTTGTGTCATGAGAACTACTTCATTACGAGGCTCAAAAGTGTGATAAACGAAAGACAAGGCGATGATATCAAGCAGCGATAATGCTATCGCGCTCAACTCTCAAATGCGAAGCTCAAGCTTTTTTACATTTTTTAAAAATAATTAATTGGCGCGTTTCATGTTGTTTCATCTTGTTAAAAGACGTACGGGAGAAGAGAAAAAAAATTAGATCAATTGCAGGCACTCACGTAGCCTTCGGTGCTGGGTTTCTGAGGCGGCTTGCAGGGAACCTGTAAATATCGAAATAACAAAGTACAGTTCGTCAAAGTTTCAAGCATTGAAATTCAGAACGTTTTATATACATCGCGATGAGAGTGAAGGTGATGCAGAGTACAATTTGTGCCGGCGAACGCGCGTAAATAGGGAATATTTAAACGCTGGGAATAAGTTTCCAAATGAACTCGCCGTGCAGAACCTTTAGTTTGTTTGCTCTCAGTTTTTGTTTATGCGATCTTTCTATTGGCTACTTACTTGATTTAGCGAGAACCATTTCCAAGAATATATTGTGCTACCACTCCGTCAGACAACCTAAAAATTGCGCACTGCATTTGGCAATCTAAGACTAAGAATTCACAGAATTGCTCTTAGCGTCCCTTCTTCTTCTTCTTCCTTGATATTTGGCACATACCCACGAAGGGGGATTGGCCAGGGTTCAGTGTGGATTGCCAAGTGTCCTACATAAACTGAAATAGTGTATTAAAGTAATTGACAACTTAACAAAAACATAAAATTTAAGATCACAAAAGGTATTGAAAGAAAAAATATGAAGCAAAAATTTTTAATTTTGTAAATTTGGAATGCAATTAGCAAGGGAATCTGTCAGTAGCTGTGATGTAGTAATGTAAGTACTGACAAATTTGAGGCAACGCAGACCCTTTCGCGCTCGCACCGAAGGAGAGTAGACGGGGACCGACAACGTAAATCCCAAGCGTGCAATTGGAGTTTCTAAATGCACCCTCCTCTGATGTGAAAACCTTCGGCAAGCGAGAACGAAGTGATCAATATTTTCAGTTTCACCGCAAGCCTCACAATGGTTTGTGGGGCTGATCCCGCATCTACATAAATAAAGATTTATGCGAGGAATCTTGCCTCTCAGGAGAGCCATCATTGCCTCCCACTGCCGTGATTTACATGAACGAACTTTCTATGAGTATCTGAGCATTGCATGAAGCGGCTAGGTATTGATATGGCTGGAAACGGGACGTTCCAAAATGGTGATATTAGGGATGGTACATGAAACAGATGCTTCAAGAGCTGATTTAGCCAGTAAACCTGCCGCTTCCTTCTGGAAAATACCGCTGTGACCGGGGACCCAGATGAAGCGTATTTCTTTCACCCACCCCGGTATGAAATACTTTAGTGAGCGGCTCAACAGAGCATCCCTTGCTGACTCCAGTGACAATAAAACAGAAAGAGAGTCTGATAGAAAAATTATTTTTGATTGACTGCAGGAAATTTTAGTAGTGCTAGACCAATTGCCATAAACTCTGCTCAAAATATCGGTTTGTAATCCGGGACACGCACTGAAAAACTCCAGGAAAGATACTCGGAAAAAATTCCAATCGCTGCTTTGTGCGCCGTCACAGACGCATCAGTAGCAATTACAGTGTGATCAGGGAACTTTTCAAGGTGTTCACATAAGAGACTGAATATTAGACCTGAGGGTAAGTGCTTCACATTAGATGGAAATATAGAATCATAATTTTATCCACAAAGGACGTTGAGCAACCAATAGGACATATAGGAGCAAGGTCCACACCAATGTTTGCTAAAATGTTCTGCGTGAAAACAACCTGGGGCTTGCAGACCATTGGCCACTGGTGAGTGAGAAAGAGGGCGGGGTTTGACACAAAAATAGGTATAGCCACACCGGGAGTAGCCTCAAATGATCGCAAGAATGATCTGACAGTCAGAAGCCGGAAGCGGGAGGTAAGGTCCGGAATGCGGGCCTCCAAGTACAGAACAGTGATAGAGACTGACTGTGGAAGCCCTAGGCAGAGGCGCAGCGCCCGTCTTTCTAAAAGCATCAAAGGATGTGGCTTATATTTTGGACACCCATAAAAAAGAATGCAGCCAAATTCCAGAATCGGTCTCACATAGGCTTTGTACAAAAGCAGAAGAGTATCTCGACGCATACCAAATTTCCTGTTACTTATCCGTATGAGCCTACCAAGGGCACGCTCACCTTTCCGAATATTAGACTTGATGTGAAGCCTCCAATCCATACTAGCATCATACGTGATGCCTAAATATCGCACAGATTCCACTTGAGGTAAGACATCTGAGCGGTAGTTTTCCGAAACATATAAGGGTGTTAATGTTTTAAAAACTAGCACACTACTTTTGGACACATTTAAAGCCAATTTAATTTTGTCTAACCAGACCTCAAGTGCATTTAGGTAAGCCTGTAGTGAATGATATAGGTCATGAATATATTTTGCAGAGGCGAAGAATGCTATGTTATCTGCATATACATATACAGTGACATCAGGATGAACCGGAATATCGCACATTAATATATTAAGAAGGAGTGGGGAGAGCACAGAGTCATGAGGCACCCATCTTGTCTGTGCATAGGTGTCTGAGATTAATGAGCCATCAGTGCAAAAGAATTCTCGTCCTTTCAAAAATTCCCTGATCCACGCATAAATGTAGAACGGAGGACGTAATAATAACAACTATATAAGTGGCATAGTGCATAGCGCATAATAGCGAAATCCTTTCCTTCTTTTCTTCTACCTCTGCTGTCTACATCTTCTCTGCTACCGCTATCCTGCGTGTTTGTGTATTTATAACCTCATGTTCTTCTTTTCCACTGGCTTCGTCACCGAAAACGTCGGCTTCTCAGGACTCCTCGACATGCCAGAATGAAGGCCGAACTAGCCAAAAGGGGAAATTATGTCGACGCCAGAACCTGTTACGACGTCCTGACTGGGTAAATTATTCCGACGTTATGAGCCTATTGCGATGTCTCGAAGGCGCATATCGCAGAATATCGCAAATGTGAGATTTTCACCATGAGCCTAAAAGGTTTTCGCCCTAAAAGGAACTTCATGAAAAAACATCGCCCATCTCGCTCATGTAGTGCCTTGGCAAGCTTTACGAGCGGGTGGTGATGCCCGGACTGCAAAATTACATGGAAGATAATGATCGTGTACCCCATACCATGTTCGGCTGCAGACCACAACTCTCGACGCAGGACGTGCTCCTCCAAATACAAGAAATGTGCTCCGCAACGTACCCCGAACGGGTGAAAATTTCATAATGGCCCTCGACATCAAAGGAGCCTTCGATAACATCAGTCACGAAGCGATCCTTACAGGCCTAGACGACCTGGACTGCGGACGCAGAATCCACGGGTACGTCAAAGCCTTCCTGTCAAATTGAACTGCGGCCATCGACATGGGAGACCTTCGATCGAAGAAACTTCACGCGCCAAACAAAGGAACACCAGTCATCTCAGCTATCCTCTTCAATATAGCTATGATAGGTCTAGCACAAAAACTAGAAAAGATCGAAGGCACCAGGCACGCCATCTATGCAGAAGACATAACAGTCTGGACGAACACTGGTTTCCTCGGAGAGAAGGAAGAAAAACTATATGAAGCGGCGTTCGGTGTACAGAAATATCTCGGAAAAAGAGGACTCGCATGCTCGATTGAGAAATCGAAACTGCTTCGAGCGTGGAGAGGCAAACAAAACCGGACTGTCCCAAACACTGAGGACCTAAAACTTTACATCTACCTGGAAGGAATGGCCATACCGGAAAAGACAATAAGAATATTGGGCATGTGGATTCGATCCAACCAACGCAGTACTCACACGTTTGCCCTGCTCAAAGCAAAAACGCTACAAGTAACACGCATGATCGCCCGCATCACCAACAGGTGGCATGTCATGCGCGAGGAGGACACACTAAAACTTGTCAGAAACCTCGTCGTGAGCCGAATTATGTACGGCCTACCCTACCAGTGCCTTAGCAAGAGCGAAAGACAACAAGCGGATGGCCTGCTACGCAAAGCGAACAAGACAGCGCTCCGACTACCGCTCAGCACGTCGACAGAAAAACTCATGGCTCTTGGATTGCAAAACACCTTCGAAGAGCTACGCGAGGCGCAGCTTGAGTAGGAAAAACTAAGGCTGCTGCAGACAACGACCGGAAGAGCGCTCTTACAGACACTGTGATACCGCGAGCAGATGCGAGATATAGCGAGGACGGAAACGATCCCTGACGAACTTCACAAATTCCTCAATGTAGCTCCAATCCCGAGAGACATAGACCATAACCTCCGCCGAGGCAGAAGAGAAGCAAGGGCCGAATTCATTCTGAAAACATACGCTCCTCAAGACACAATCGTGTATGTAGACGCGTCCTCGAGAGGAGGAAACAACAAACTTGCAGTGGCCATGGGGGTCGATTTATCTCTAGGCGAAGAGACCAGCGCCTCTGTGCGACACTGCACGGTAGCAGAGGCCGAGGAAGTAGCGATTGCTCTAGCGGTGGCGGAGGGCTATAGGACCGGGCTGTCGATAATGATACTCACGGACTCTTAAGCAGCCTGTCGAAATTACTTGAATGGTAGGATAGGTCGTCACGCGCTCCGTACACTCCTCAGAGCGAGCGACAAAATTAAAACCACGAAGAAAAAAAGACCACACAAAATTATGTGAGTACCGGGCCACATGGGGGTTGCAGGGAACCAAGAGGCCAACAAGATAGCTCGAGCATACATTACTTTCCGAGCATCCGACGAGTCCACAGAACTTTTACCAGCAGCCTAGGTATATTCGGCCACACTAGAAAACAACAGAGGCAGAAGAATGCGATATCTCCCACCGCACAGTTTCCTCAACAGAGGAGAAGCTGCCATTTGAAGACAATTACAGACAGGTTCATACCCAAATGTGCGCATACTAAACAAAATTCACCCTACCATATACGCGGACAGATGTCCGAGGTGCGACTAAGCACCCACACTATATCACATCACATGGGCCTGTCAAAACATAGACGTAGTACCCAAAATTCAAAACCCGAGTGCGGAGGAATGGAAGACCCTGCTGTCCAGCGACCGCTGCGAAGACCAGCAAGGTCTGGTACAGCGAGCTCAACGGGTGGCAGTGGCCAGCGGAGCCCTGGACTGAGGGCAACCGACCATAGGGTAGAAGTGGACGAGGTCGACGGACAGGAGTCCTGGGGATGCAAAGGGAAACACCTCTGAAGATGCCTCAGAAACCGCCAAAATAATACAGGGCTTAATAAAATTTTTCCTTCTTCCCTTAAAAAAATGAAATTCACAGCAGCAAGAGGCTGCGCCTTACCTGCAACTAGCAGAGCCGCTAATAGTACCAGGACGAGAGCCATCGGAGCTTCAGCGAGCAGCCACGATCGTTTCCGCCTTTGGACCGAGTGCGTGTCTCAGCGCTCGCCGAGCCCCCACTCATCATATATGAGCAAAAGAAGCAGAGACAAGTAACATACACGAGCGCGCCGCAATTCGCCCTCTGACGTCCCACAAGTCGCGCTTGTCATAAACACGCTTCCTCCTTTGCGTCGCTTTTCTTCGCAACGCCTTTCGTTAGTTCTCTCGTCTCCTCTTAGGGTGTGCGCCAAGAAAAAAAAAAAAGACATTAGTGCGGTATGCTTCTTGCCCCCTTAGCGCGAGCTGCCGACATGCTGTGTCTGAGCTGTGACAGCGTTCACTAATTACAGCCGTGGTTTCTTAAGCATGGAATACCAGAATTACGATTTAGTAAGTTCCTTGGCTAGCTGTCAAAATATCTCCAAAAAGGGGGGGGGGGGGGGGTTAAGCATGACTTGAACCTAGTGATAGAGTGAAAGCTGTGAATATTGCAGCGATAGCCCTTTTAACACAGCCTTTTCAATCAGATTTTTAAACATTTTTTCTTAATAAATGACAATAATAAATTGGTACACAGGTAAGGGGAGGCGCAATATCTACCACATGTTTTTCTGTACTCCGCCGGGGTGGCGCAGTGGTTGCGGCGCTCGGCTACTGTTCCCAAGGACGCGGGATCGAATCCCGGCCTCGGAGGCCGCTTTTCGATGGGGACGAAAAGCAAGGCGCCCGTGCAGCGCCATCTAGAATAATTCTAGGTGGCTCTGGCCCGTGTGCTGCGCGATGCCAGTGCACGTTAAAGAACGCCAGGTTGTCGAAATTTCCGGAGTCCTCCACTACGGCGTCTCTTATAGCGTGAGTTGCTTTGGGATGTTGAACCCGCAAACCAACCCAAATAATTAGGTAATTGGTTACAATAACTGGTTTACAGAAAAGGAAATGCGCAGTATCTGCCACAGTTCTGTGGATACCTCAACCACGCGTAAGGGAAGGGAGGAAGGTGGAAATGAAAGAGGAAAGCGAGAAAGGGGTGCCGTAGTGGATATGACGTCAAGGATGCGACGTCACACAACCGGAAGTAAAGCAAAAAAAAAAAAGGCATAGGAAGGGATTTGCGCGCAATTTTAAAGTACCAAAGTCTAAAATGGGTAAACAAGAAGTGAATTAATGTGAGGTATAGGATGTGATGTCACGCAACCCGAAGTAGAGCCAAAAAAGGGTATAGGAAGGGATTGGCGCGCAATTTGAAAGTACCAAAGACTAAAATGGGCGAACAAGAAGTGAATTAAGCAACTAGAAGCAATCAATGGCAGTATCAGTGCTTTCGCATTACTCCAATGCAGAGTCTGTAGTGCTCTTTTTTTTTTGCGATAGCAATACTGCGCCAGGTTTCGAGCCATCGGGTATCCCCGGCGGACGCCATGCTCGACCTTGAATAGCCGAGGAGGAGGAGGAGCTTTAGCGGCGATGATGCTTAAAAGATAAATTAATAAACCTTGTCTCCCACTGGGAAACCGAACCCCTATCCCTTGGATCCCCAGCCCAGCGCTAACGCTGTTCATAATTCCCCTTGTCTACAGTGAGAATAATAGGGAGATTCCGCGTGTGACAGATATTTCGCCTTTCCTTTCTTGTAGACAAATTATGGAACGCTAATGAGCTTTATTACGTTCAACGAAATGCTGGTTGTGTGGTTGTTGTTGTTGTGGCTGTAGGAAGAAGGAAAAGAAAATGCACGGGCCTGCTACTGGCTCTGTAGCTGAGCCACCTCCGCTGCCTCGTGCAGACAGAAGAGGAAATAGAGAATAAAGACAAGGAAGAGGGAAAGAAAGACGCGCGCCGCAACAACAGCCGTCGTCCACCACCAGCGGTGGCGTGTGCAATGACGGCCCACAACAGATAAAAATTCAATGCCAGGCCAGCCCTCGCCGCAAGCGGCGGTGACCCACCTGTACCAGCCCCATCGGGGGAGAGCTCGTTGTGTTAAAGGGGTGCGCGATGTACCGTCACGACAGGTGACGACGTCACAAAGCGATTAAGAAGAAAATCAACAACAAGAAAAAGAATTGCAAGGAAAAGAAGTACAAGGAAAAGAAGTACAAGAAAAAGGAGAAGAAAAGAAAGAAGACGAGGAAGGAGAAGAAGAAGAAGAAGAAGAAGAAGAAGAAGAAGGCTGGCAACTTACGCTCTTGTGTCATTTCCTTAAAAGATGACCTTAAGTGTCCACAATAATGTAGCACCTTACACTGATAGGGCGTGATAGGAGTATACAGTAGCAGGGCGTAAATGGTTTTGCGACATGGTATTTTTTACACGCGGTTATGTACCCCGAAGCTGTACCTGTTAACACATGGCTCTATAGGAAAATATTTTTGTATCTTTTGTAAACTGCCCTCAGTGTGATATGCCTGAAACAATTGAGCACTGTTTCACTAACTGCAAATACGCAATTTGTTTTTGGGACGTGCTGCAAAGAACTCTTAAGACAGACTGTTCCAAATTCGTACAGTGTGCGGTACCTTTTTGTTACACAATCTGATTACAAACCATATCACATGTTTTTTCGTATTGGATTGTGGAAGACACGCATGTTGGATCGCAACATTGAACCTGTTTTGTTTCAACCTAGAATCTATTTAAGCAAAATGATGCTGTAACTGAAAGACATTTACGAAGAAAATGACTTTCTACCTGACTGGCTTCCGCTGGTGACATGGTGTTTGTCTTTGCCTGCCTTTTATATTTTCTGTTGTGCAGCTCAGTAACGGCTGAGTGCTTTGTACATAGCTTTAGGATGACACGTAGCACAGCTAGTGGCGGCTCAGTACTGCGCCTTTTCCTTCTCGTGAAACAATTATTATTATTCACTCGATAGCCTTGAGCGAAGTGTGTATCATGCAACTCTTCAAACCGTTTCTAGCTATTTTTTGATGTTTCCTTCTCATCTTTTTAATTAAACGACGAAACAATATGATAATTAAGCATCAAAAATTGTCCTGGGCTTTTCAGAACACCATAAGACCTTTCTGATCCCTTCAGAGAATATGCATAGGCAGAGTAAACGAACGTGGAAAACACGAGCCCGGTATGACTGCTTTAGGCTCCGTAGCCACACCCTGCCAGAAGCGAAGTCTCCGTGCAAAGCGAGTGATATGTGCACACGTAAACAACGTCCGTAAGTAGAACAGCTTTGCCGGTACGCAATCATCACCCCCTTCACACTCAAGCTTGAACACATTCTGTTAAGTAGGGGAAAGTTTATATACGTAAAGAGCTTTTGATTTACAGCAGGTCGTGAAGGACGTCTAATCAAGAAGAGGGTGTGATGAAGAAAATGTGACAGCAAAAGTTCCGAAAAATGTTTTGGCATACAGTAAGTTGTCGCACTTCTACCTCTATAGCGCATATGCATGCTTGGATAATACGCACAGCTCACGAAGGAAAGGCATTTACTCTTCGTGTTCGAGCTGGGAAAGAAGCACTCAGCAAATCATAGCTTCTCTGCTCTTAATTTTCTTAAAGGCAGACAGCACGGCTACTTCATCTCAACCGATCTTCAACCAGTATACGGAGTATTATACCAGGTTACGTTTTTACAATTAATGATTGCTAATTTAAAAATATGAGAGGTGGCTTATGAGCTTGATTACGCCTCTGTGCACGGTGATTATACAGCAAGGCGAATATTATGTACCATATAGAGATTACCGATTACGGAGTTAAATAACTAGATGGTAAATATTTCCTTTGTGAGACATTGTTCCACCGCACAAAAATACACGGACGGAGGTGGAAAAGGCTACATGAACGCCGGACTTCAACCGAGGTTTATTCTGCAAACAGGTGTATATGCACAAAAAAGGGGAGAGGGGGCGCAGGCATTAAAAGTAATCCGCGACCAGGTAACAATATCAACATAAATTTCAGGCAGAAATTTCAAGTCGTTCTTTTTTTTTCTCCTTTACAGCAGCACATCTCCTATCGCCTACCTGGCTGACCCAACACATTTGACCTTGATGTAATCTGTTTCTTTTTTGCGCAAAGCCACACAAGGGCATCTGACGCAGTTCTGCCCTTCATTTATGACACTAAAGGCATAAAAAAATTGTCGACTGTCTTGAGCCTTGAACTTGCACAAGACACGTGTCCTGTTCAAAAACGCCTTGCATACTGGGTTGTGCAAGCAATGGCGAATGTGGTCAGCTAAGTGACCTGCGCCATTTAACGAATGAGTATACCAGAGGTAAGAGGAATCCTGTACGCCACTCCAACCTCAGATATAACTAGAGATTTTGACTGCTTAGTTTTGTACATAGGTCTCTTCTTGTTGTCATTTGCTAGGCGCGGTATGCGTCCCAGCTTTTCAGGGGCTGAAAACACAACAGGCACGCCGCACCTGTCGACAACCATGTTGAGGCGGTGTGACAAATAATGCCATTAGGGCACAACTAGCGGTGAATTGCACTAGAAACCAACTATCCCAGCTTTCTACGCTTAGTTTTAAATATTTAATGGTCGCGCTGATTTGAGATGTTATCTGCTGGGAAAGAGTACGATATTAATTTTGATGTGTGCTGTCTGTGAGGACTGGCAGGTGGCACAACGGTTGACTCGACCCTATCTTTGTGCAAGCAGTGGAGGTGTTGGGCTTATCAACAATGTATCCTCAGCTTTAGTCGCAAAGGAGTCGACGTAATGCTGACCTCCATTTTTTCGTACCCAAAACTTTCCTGGACAGAGAGGTCGCCCATTAGCCTGCAGCGAGTAGTTGGCGGCCGCACTGACGAAAGCCCCGCTCTTTCGCGGGTGCAGTGGGTGATGACGTGAACGAGGGGCTCACAGCATCCTCGTGAAATATTTTTCTCCATATAATGTTCCAATTCTCCATAATGGTTCCCTTCAATGTACGCCACCCTTCCGCTCAAAGGAAAATGAATATTAATAATTTGTGTATATTGTTGAATAATGCTTTGTATAAACATCACGATGTCGCTTTTAAAATTACTAAACTTTCTGAATATAAATCTCCATTTTCTGAAGCAAACATTTCGTGCTTAATGGAAGCAACGTCTTTCAAAGAAGCGTCGCGGGTGAGCCACTTTTTCTCGATAAACAAAGTGTTACAAAACAAATTCGATAAAAACTTTGCTTCTCCCTTGCATTCAAATCCACTTTTGCAAAGAGGGGGGCAGCAGGTTTTTTATACCAAATCTCGCGCGCAATATCTGAAGGGATGATTAACTAAAACAAAAAGGTAATGATTTAAGGGTCAGATTGATACAGATGATATTCTGTGTGCTCGGGTGAAAATTTTTCATATGCTTGAAGGTTGCAGTCTCGTTGAGGTTCGCGAACATCTGTCGGCAGAATGTATACATTTGCCTGTCGTTGCCCCCGATTCCTCAATAGCAAATATTACCCGCTTCGGCTTCACTCAGCGCCTATTTTTTTCGTGCAGATTCTGGTTTTATTCCGGTCATTATGCGCGGAAAAGAATTAAAAGTCGTCCAAGACTAAAGCTCCACGTATGCAATAATTTCGTATCATATTAAATGGCTTTTACCGGACCAGTACGGTATTGTATAAACGTTCTACCGGTTTGACCGATTATGTTTAAAAGTTTGAAAGGTTTATTCAGAGCCGGAATAACGCTTAAACTAGACAGGACATGGTCGACACCGATCTCGAATCGGGTGGACAGGAACGGCATAGATCACCCATCGGAATGCACGGTTCCGTATGAAGCAAATATCCCGGAAAGACCATATCCGGTATGCAACTCAAATAGGACGAGCCCGTCCTGTATGTAACTCGTGCCAGACTATGATAACTCCGCTTCTCAAATCTGACGGCATCGAGTGCTGAAGCTATACCAGTATGATAGTGCCGGAGCATGCCAGCGCGCTGATAGCGTTATATGTTAAAACGTTTTCTATCTGTGGTTTTGTTCACAAATACTTCTAAGCTATGAAGCGTTCGAAGTGCACCCTAGTATACATAAGCTCACTGCATTGGCTGTAGCGCGTTCTTTGTCTCCGAGAGAACGCGTTAATTACACGCAACGATCACTGCAGCTCACCTGATCATGTGATGCACCTTAGTATCTGCGAATTATTAGCGACAAACGCAAATTTGCACGGAACAACATAGCGGTTCGCTAGCGACATTCAAGAGGTTCTTGAGCATAACCCCAACGCACCGCTTAGCATCAAATTGTACACACATGGCCGCATATTAGGCGACCCTTCCTTGATCATTTGCATGTGCAAAACGCTTTGTTCGAAAGTGCATTAATTGGCGTCGCTGTTCCGCTGGTCGCATGTGAAGGTAAAACATATAATGTGACCTGCATTATCCTGCGAGATACCCGTGCATGTAGGAAGAAATACATGCATTCTATATAATATGAAGACAACACAGGTAACATGGAATGCGAATTAGTAGTTTCTACACGTCTCAAATGCTGCAACGTTCTCAAAAAACTTACAGGGGGCACTTTGGACCACTGAATCACGGTGGGTCGAAATTCTGTACCGCGGTGGAAGCGCGTGAAGCGGATCCGAAGAGCACGAGCTTTCTAGGACTTTTTTGCTTCATGCCACCGCCCTCTCCCCACGAGTTATCGCGTCACTGCCTTCTCCCATGACGTCACATTTTGTCTAGGGTGCTCCAAGACGTCGGCGGCGGCGGTCCCCATGGCAACCACGCTGACATGACGATAGGCAAGTAGAATCCGCATTTTTCACAAGGCCGCTCTGCGCATGCGCGCCTCTCCCCAGGTTGAAAACAAACCACGAATCCCAGCTGCGCATGCGCAGTTCTTGGCCTCCGCGATCGGCGCAGCCGTAACTGATCTCGGAGGCCATGTGTCGTTATTATTGGTGACAGGTGACTGTGATAGATGGCGTTAGCTGTCAAGAACACAAACTGTCGTTTCGTTGGCGCCAAGGATGTTTTCAACCAGTAGCAGACAAATTTCCACACTCCCAGAGGGCGCCACATTTTGTGAAAAAGTCGGATTAAGCTACGTCTCTCACGTTCACGGCCGCATACGTGTGAAACGTGCTAAAACGAGCGAAAAAGATGTGCGCCACGCATGCAACAAAAACCTCCTTCTTTTAACTCCACACTGTTACCCTGCCAGTAAAACCATGGTTGAACGATATGGGCTTTTATGTACCTTGGGGCGCGCAGTGTTTCCTATGCAAAAAAAAGGGGGAGAACGAAGAACACGTCTTTATTCACTGTAATAATGCCGTGTTCTGGGATGTTCTACAACGAACACTGAAGATCTCTCGCTTGAACAACACGGGATTACGTACTTACCTGTGACGGACGCAGAAACACCATACGACATGATTTTCCTGCTAGTTTGCACGCAGTGTGGCGCATTGTAGTGGCGTTCCGGCAATGCGACCCTGGTACTTGATCTGTACATAAATATTTTGAGGAGAGCGTTGCGAAACTCTACGAAGTTCTGATCGACAGAGGCTGCAGTGTTAGAAACTGACGCCCTGTTTGAAAATCTGAGTCAAATAGAAGTTATATTGGAGACTGCCAATTAGGAGTGCTATAGGCGGGTGAAAACGTGGTGTATATTTATGGCAATTATTATGCATGTATTATATTGTATTGTACTTTATTGTGTATTATTATATGATATATTGCATTGTGTTGTTTTGTTGGAATGTATCCTACAGCCTTAAAGGCAATAAACATTGTAAACAAAGCTCGGTGCAACTAAGTCTGTTGATGCGCTTGTCTAGTGATAGAAAGGGTAGGAGTTCGAATTCTGCTGAAGTAAAGGTTAAAGGTTAAATGGTACGGCGTTCGATGAAACGACAAAGGAAATGCAAAGGATGATTGACAGCTATAGTGCGACGTTTTGCCGAAGGACAGACAACGATGAGTCCATACAGCTTTCGCCTTAATATTACCTGCTGGAAATAAGGTTTCAATCATTTTTGTCGAGATTTAAGTCAGTAACCCTTATTTTGGGAACCAATTACGCTAGCCATGTTTAGCTAGCGTTCGGGTGCTAGAAAATATTGCCAAAAATATTTTCACTGCACAGTTGTGTTGGAGCAAGTTTATCTGCATTGCCGTACAGGTAAAATCGACTTGTTATTAATGGAACATAGTTTGAGATTCACGTCAACTCTGTTGGTGCGCAGCACGCAGGCCCGCTATATTGCTGTCGTTTCGGTACCTTGCGAACGAGAAAAAATTTGTGAACATTTGCAAGCATTGCTCTTGTGTACGATTTGCATATAAAGCTCTTCTTCCTTCCAGCCATTTCGATCCTCACCAATTAGGCTGTGCTGTCGCTCATGTGGTGTGTGCCAGTAACGCCAACAAATTATCGCGGTGCGTTCACAGGAATCGACAAGCTATCAGCAGGCAAGTTTTGTTGCGCTTTATTTATAAACAGCGCCGCATTAGGATCGTTTCTTTTCATCGCTGGATAATCTAGTGCCTATCAAACAGTAGTGCTTTCATGTCAAGCATGATGCGTTTTTTTTTAATCTTACACGTACATTGTCAACATGCTAAAGGAAGAAACAGTTGCAAAGAAATGCTAGCTGAAGCATGACAACTGTTTTCATGTGGAATATGAAGTTGAGTGTCCAAAAGTGGCATCGGCTATTAGGTACGCCATAGTGAAGTGCTCCGGAAAGAACGAATGCCTGGGGTTCTTTAACGTGCGCTGGAATCGCACACGACACAAGTGCCTTCAGCTTCATTTTCATCGAAGAGCGGCCAAAGCTTCCATGATCGAACACATGTCTTCCGGCTCAGCAGTCGAGAGCCCTATCCACAGAGCCACCGCTGGAGGGCACAACAACGTTTATCTATTTTTTTTTCAAGTTTTGAACAAGTATTAACACGTCAGCGGCTGAATACGAATATTCTCTATTTGGATGCTTTCGGTGTATGTGAAAGATCTGTTAAGCCTTTTGGGCCAGGTAATGAAATTATGTAATGAAATTATGTTTATTGAGTCACAGGCAGAAACTACAAAAAGCTACTACGCTCAGCCATTTTTCACGCAGAATTCTCTCTGAAATAAGGAAATAAAAATTTGGATTGCTGTTACTGGGAGTGCAGACAGCGCAAGCAAAAAAGAAAAAAATCGAAAACGTAGCTCCTCCATTTGTTTTGCGCTCTCTGCACTTGTGGATTACCCAACTCGCCCAAGCGTCTGTTATAGTCGGACTTACACTGGCGTTAAGAAACTGCAAACGAAAGCCAAAGACGAACCACTGGTGGCCGAAAATACGCTTTGCCTAAGCAACCTTTAGCGCGAAGCTCGCCAATCCGGTTACATCTCACACCATGGAGTCTGGTCCAAAATTCCACATTCTCATTCGCAGAATCAGAAAAGTAAGAAAGTTAAACATATGCATTCAATGCTTGTGAAGGGCAGTCCGAGAAAAAAATACGCCACTGCTGCGTATCAACGCCGATTTACAGTTTGTGACCTTCATGGTATTCTACATTCGTATATTGCGTCAACGAGAGGACAGTGCGCTTCAAAATGCTGTAGTATTATGTAGAACAAGGACAAATGGGACTAGCGAGGCACAGCACACACCTGCATGCATAAGTGGTAGAGAGCGGTAACTACAGAATTTAACAATGATCGCTCACGACCACGCGTATTCAACGCAAGGCGCCTGCGTGATCCGCGGTCCCACAGTAACCTGGCCGGGCCCGCCCGACATACGTCGCCTGGTGTCTAGAGCAGGAGCGCGCTGGCAGCCTGCGTGCGAGGGTGAACAAATCTGGTCTATACCAAGCAGATATGTCTGGCCAACAATAACTGTTAGCAAGGTAGCGTTCAAGCAACAAATACAAAACCAAGCTCATCATTCACATCGTCCAAACAAGACAGTCAATACTCTGGCCACAGACACAAACTTAAAAAAAATCACATCTGCAGCTGCAACGAATTGGGTTCACATTCCCTCCGAATACATCTAAATGAGTCCGCTTTTTGATTTTCAACAGAAAAAAAACAAAAAAAAACATTAAGGCAGCTCTTCTTTCAATCGCTGATCCCCTTGTGCAATCGGGTCAGCTGCAGTTCATTACAAAACACGATTGCTTTTGCACTATCTTTCTTCCTCACAAACATAAAATTCTCAATTTCCTGGGTCACCTTCTCTTTGTATAGGCCAGCCGGAGCTGCGAAGCACCGTTGTTTGTCAGTTTGAAGAAGTCAAAAGTTATTACTCTAAAAAAATCAAGACTTGTAAATACCTTCTATCTGTACCAGGCCCATCTTCCGAGAAGTACTCAGTAAGTCTTCAAGCTCATCTAAAAAGCACTTCTCATGCACCACACATCCCTCGCAACAACTCATAAACAGCCTTCAAGAACTGAAATTTCATTTCTGCACAAGGACAGAGCGGCATCAATGACACATGTGCTGTCTTTCTTTTGTATCTATAAGGCCTAAAAATTTCTCGGGCAATCCTATCCCGACTCTTGCCTAATAAGGTGACCTTAGGCAATTAAAAATAGTTTTATGCTTGTGATGAAGAAATGAACTGCAGCTGACCAAATTGGCCAAGACGATCAGCGATTGAAATAAGGATTCCCTTCATGTGTGTTTTGTGCTGAAACTCACAAACCGAACTCGTTGTTTATATGTGTTGTGAGTGAATGCGAACCTAATTTTTGGCAGCTGCAGATGTGTGTTTTTGTTTTAGTTTGTGCCTATGTGGCGAAGTTTTAACTTTTGTTAGACAATGTGAGTGACGGTCTTGGTCTTGTATTTGTTGCTTGGATGCTACCTTGCTAACATTTATTGTTGGCCAGAGGGATAGAAGATGTGTGCGAGTGTGCTGTACTTGAGAGCAGAGGAGGAAGTTGTGGCCGAGTGTGAAAGAGGAAGTTCGGGTACAGTTTTGTATTAGTTTGTAGTGTGTGCCTGTTTCGTGTTTCTTTCTATGTGTTTGTCTATGTTTCACCACAGTTCTTAGTATTATGCACCAACTCACCCCATAAGCTGCTATACCACCCTTTACTGACTACCAAGGAGGTGACAAATTATGGACATAGCATACCTCATCAGGAGTTTTGAAAGGTTTGAATGCCTTGAGGATGTTCTCCATCTCAGTGCGATTCACCTGGCACTTACATTTCCTTTTTTTTTTTCGGTTGGACATTATGGGGCCTTGGAAGAAGACAAGTCACTCACAGATTAGAGTGCAGTTGAATAGATGATGCCTCCGTTGATCAGTTCCAGCCTTCTGCTGCCACCCTTATAGTAGTCAGCCGACCTATCTATGTTCCTTTCAATAAATCTTGCTCTGTAGACATACTCGTTATGTCTAAAATAACCAGTTTGCAATTACCCCAGAGTGCGAAACCGTTAATCAGCAAGCACCTGTATGATTCTCAAGGAGGTTGTAGCTAATCATGCTATTATAATAAAATTAACCCAAAGTGTATTGCTCATGTACTTACACTTACTCTTTAGGGGGTCACAATGTATCTTATACTGCACACATGCTAGCCTCGTCTTGCACAAACTTTAAACCGGTCCCTCGTCCTGACAATAAGTGTTGCATGCACAGGCTACTGCTTAAGAAATGGACTGTTCAATTGGCCCAAATTACAAATAAAACTGCAATAATTAAATGCCCTAACTATTATGTACAGCTCTTTTGAGCGCAGCTGGTCATGGCGTGATGACAGAAAAATTCTTACCTTAGCAGACTTGGTGACCTTGCCAAGAATAAGCCTCGGCACTGGGGTCCACGATATCTTAAAAGAAGCCATCAGCTCTCCGAGACCTTCTGCATGACAACACACAAAAGAGACATGAAAAGTGCTCGCAGGGAGGCTTTTGTTAAATGCCTGGCAAACAAGATAATCTCATTTAACCATGTAAGTGGATGGAAACTAATATTGTACGATATCCAAAACGAACCCAAGTGCATGATATTGTTACGATGAAATAGCAAAGGGGTGTTTATTTACAGTGATATGGCAGTGGGATAAGGTGAAGCCTACTAGCCCCAGGCACCAACGCTTTTCCTCTTCTTCTCCCAGACCATCTCAATCCTTCCTCGTCGTCAGTGGCGTGACATTTCCCCCCTACTCAGCCTAAGCCCTCTGGGCGTGTTCGTGAGTCGTGCGAGGCTGACACGGCTTCGAGCGGGTAACATGACATAGTTCGGTTTTGGCAGACCGACGACCCGATGCTGTCAAGCGGGCTCTTGCATAAGTCAAGTCACTGATGCGTTTGACAACCACATATGGTCCGTCATAGTGGGCCAAGAGTTTTTGATGGCCACAGCGCGGAATTGAACGCCACATCCAGACTAAATCACCTACAGAGTACGTGACCCGCCGGTGACTGGCATCGTATCGCACTTTAGAACATTCTTGTGAAGCACCAGACCGTAATCGGGCGATTCTCAGAGTTTCTTCGGCGAGACAGAGGGTCTCAGCCAGGCAGGGGTCTTCACGGCTTGTGAAGGGCAGTATAGTATCCAGGGGGTAGCGTGGCGGTCTGGCATAGAGCAGGAAAAATGGACTGTACCCAGTCATCTCATGCGTGGCGGTATTAAACGCATAGGTGATGAAAGGTAGTGTGGTGTCCCAGTTCTTATGCCCTGCGTCCACATACATGGCTAGCATGTTGATAAGCGTTCTGTTGACGCGCTCAGTCAAGCCATTTGTCTGGGGATGGTATGGCGTCGAGTGTCAGAAAGTTACGGAGCATAAACGTATGAGCTCTTCAATAACATCAGCAGTGAATTGTCGGCCCGTGTCGTAAGATGACTAAGTGCAGCAAGAAAAGCGACACCTGATGCGTCGTAGCAGATGGAAGAGCGGCGGTTTCACAGTAACGTGTGAGATAGTCCACGCAGATTAGAATCCAGCGATTTCCATCCACGGACTTCGGAAACGGACCTACGAGGTCAATGCCTACTTGATCAAACGGAGCTGTCGGGGTCTTCACAGGGTGCAGCAAGCCAGATGGAGTTGCAGTTGGACGATTGTGGCGTTGACATTGGTTGCAACTGGCAACGTATTGTTCAATCGTCGAGCGCAATCTGGGGGAGTAAAATCTTTCTTGAGCACGGTGGAGTGTTCGAACCGATCCCAAATGCCCAGAAGTTGGATCATCATGCATAATACGCACTACTTCCGTGCACAGCGTCTTGGGAACTACGAGCAGGTATCGCTGGCCGACAGGCGAATAACTCTTTTTCCATAGGAGGCCATCACGCACACAAAAACGGCTTGTAGGTACGCTGGCTTTGGCGGCGGTAAAGAGAGGCTGCAGACTGCTATCATTTTGCTGTTCCGTTTTGAAAACATTCGTGTCAGGGAACGCTGGCTCGAGGGTCGATATATAATTGTCGAAATCATCACTGTCAGAGCCAGTCGTGGCCATTGGCATCCTAGAAAGACAATCTGCATCTGCATGACGCCTCCCGCTTTTGTACACCACGGCAAAGTCATATTCCTGTAACCGGAGGGCCCAGCGTGCAAGGCGACTACATGGGTTTCGAAGGTTCCGCAGCCAACAGAGTGAATGATGGTCAGTTACAATAGTAAACGACCTTCCGTACAAATATGAACGGAAGCGTTGCACAGCGAAAACTACAGCCAGGCATTCCTGTTCCGTGACTGTGTAGTTTCGCTACGGCTTGCTCAGGGTACGACTTGCGTACGCGATAATATGCTCTCGTTCATCGTGCCGTTGGACAAGGATTGCATCGAGACCGGTTCCACTACTGTCCGCGTGTACTTCTGTGATTGCAGCAGGATCGAAGTGCCGCAGGATGGGTTTCGATAATAAAATAAACTTCAGTTGACGGAATGACGCGTCGCGGACGGGTGTCCAGTCAAAAGTAGAGTTTTTATGCAGAAGGCACCTCAATGGGTAAGCAACGTAAACAAAGCGATGTATAAAGTGTCTAAAATACGAACACAACCCTCAAAAACTGCGCAACTCTTTCACTGTCTTCGGGGGTTTGAAAGACTCAACAGCGGTAGTTTTCTGGGGATCCGGCATTACACCATCATCACAGACAAGGTGTCCTAACACCAGCGCTTGGCGCTCTCCAAATCGGCACTTTTTCGAGTTTAGAATTAGGGCGGCGTTGTGCAGACAATTCAAGACGCGTATTAGATGGTCATTGTGTTCTTGGAAGGATTTCCCAAATATGACGACATCATCCAGATAGCAAAGACAAATGACCCATTTTAAGCCGCGCAAAACTGTGCCCATAAAGCGTTCAAATGTGGCTGGCGCATTACACAGCCCGAATGGCATAACATTAAACTCATAATGGCCATCTGGCGTTACGAAGGCTGTTTTTTTCTTATCCGCAGGGTCCATTGGAATTTGCCAGTAGCCAGATCTGAGATCAAGACAAGAAAAATAGGACGCACCAGAGAGGTAGTCGAGGGCATCATCTATGCGAGGAAGAGGATAGACGTCCTTTTTTGTAACAGAATTTAGACGCCGATAATCGACGCAGAATCGCCACGAACCGTCTTTCTTGCGTACAAGAATAACAGGGGCAGCCCAGGGGCTAGATGACTCCTGTATCACCTTCTTCCGTAGCATGTCCTCCACTTGCTCTTGAATGACTTTGCACTCAGATGGGGACACGCGATATGGCTTTTGACGAATGGGACGAGCCGAACCAGTGTCGATAGTATGATGGGTCCGATGTGCAGGGCGAGAGGTCGGTCCATCTGTTGGAGAAACGTCAAACATAGGAGAAAAGGGTAGAAGAATATCCACAAGAGTACGGCGTTGAGGTGAGCTGAGATCTGCGCTGATCATGCGGAAGATCGAAGTTTCATCAGCAGGCAGAGGTACGGTGGCACTCTTAGCATCTGTGACCAAAGCAACGATGTGGGGCGCATCGGGTCCACAGGAGGCAAGTTTCAATCCCGTTGGTAAAACTGCGGGCTCGGACGATGGATTGATTGTCCATAACGAGGCACTGCCGTGATTCACGGATATCATACAGTGAGGGATAATTACATTTTTCTTCAGGCATGCTGAGTGAACTGGGTGCACCACGGCCTGGAATGAAACCTGCTGAAGAAGTGGAACGGACACGGGGACGAACATGGCAGACAAGGGTGGAACTACTCTGTCTTCGGTAATACTAAAAACTGTTTCTTCATCACGGCCACTTTCAAAAAAGGTCGGCAGATGCGAACCATCAAAATGAACCTCTTGACTTCTGCAGTCCACGGTAGCGCCACAAAACTTTAAGAAGTCCATTCCTAAACTGATGTCATGCGTAGAGTGGGGTAAGACTACGAATTCGGCTTGAAAAATTGCACCACCCACAGACACTTACGCACTACACACACCCAGGGGCCGCAACGCCTCTCCACTCACACCACAAAACTTTGAAGCACGGTCGTATCCAAACATCACTTTGCGTCCCAACAAGCGCCTAAACTGATTACTCATCACAGACACAGTCGCACCCGTATCTACCAAAGCTAATGTACACACACCATCAATGAACACACGAATTTTGTTTTTAAGCATTGCAGTTGGAGGAATGTTGGCACACAGCAAATTTCCAGCGGCCTCACCCCCATCGGTCGCGCTGGTTTGTTTTCCTGATGGGGCGACATGGAGCGCCGCCGCGGTGATGGAGAACGGCGCGCATAGAAGGCGGGTGGAGGAGTAACACTTCGCTCAGATGCTGGGAAATAGTCGCGGAGATTCCCGTTCTGGATGTTGCCGAAGTATCCACGGGGAGTATTGGATTGCTGGAATACCGGGCTGTATTGCCGATTGTTGGGTACTGCTGGAGGCACCGGGCGGTTATAGCGAGGTGGGAACTTACTGCAGCAGTATCTGGCGATGTGACCTTCGACGCCGCAGCGGTAGCATATCGGCGGGGAAGGTAGAAAATGCTGTTGTGGATAAGAGCAGGGAACAGCTGGGCGCGTCGTAGGTCTGGCTGAATGCTCATACTGCTCAGGAATCCTGGTAGATCGAATCGAAGATCTATGTGCACTTGAGGCGACGTCATACCTTGGGGCTTCAGGCATCGACGCATTCCGGTTGGCGAAATGCATAGGAGGATAGTCAATAGAAGCTGCAACTTCAGGAGCTTGTGGGAAAGGCTGCACTGTAATCGCTGTGGTGGTGAAGCCGGCCGTCTAGAGACCCTCTGGACAGAGACCTCAGCAGATTCGTGCAGGGGAAGTGGGTTGAGCCGCAGGAATTCTTCCCGCACGATTTGCCGGATCGTCGACGGAAGATTTAGTTGTGCGTGGCCATCAAGAAATCAAGATATGCGGATGATACCACTTTAATGGCAGAAAGTGAAGTGAAACTCAAGAGACTTTTGATGCACGTATAAGAAGAGAGTGAGAAGTTTGGGCTTAAACTGAACATTAAAAAGACAAAAATCATGGCGTCTTGCCCTATCAAGTCCTGGAGCATTAAGGGACAAGAAGTGGAAGCTGCGACAGATTTTCTCTGCTTGGGCTCCAAGATTACCCCGGAAGGAGACTGCAGCCATGAAATTAGGAGACGCCTGTTTCTGGGAAAGAAAGCCATGGCTAGCCTTGACCGCCTAGTAAAGAGCAGAGACATTAGTCTGCCAACCAATATCTGTATAGCTCGTGCTATGGCCTTTCCATTTGTGATGTATGGATGCGAGAGTTGGAATGTGAAGAAGGCTGACCACCGAAGAATTGACGCGTTTGAATTGTGGTGCTGGCGGAGACTCTTGAGAGTTCCTTGGACTGCCAAAAGATCAAATCAGTGGATATTGTCGATCATAAACCCTTACTGCTCATTGAAGGGTAAAATTAGTTAAAGCTCAGCTACTTTGATGATCTGTTGAGGAGAGAGGAGTCTCTGGAGAAATATTTCTTAATTAGCTTGATTAAGCTAATTGAGAAAGTTTAGACTTAGTAATTCAACAATGAAATAATTGAAATATTTAATTGAAAAGTTGGAAAAAGGGGTTCAAAGGTATGGAAGTGCTCCGAAAGAAATGCCAATATTTTTTGAGGCTAATATAAAGAAAATAATTATTATTTTTAACTAATTTAGTTACATCATATTTCCTCTGTCTTCATGTGAGGAACGAGCATAGCATTTCACAGAGATTACAGCGTATTACATATACTTTGGACGGCCGAGTGCACGGCGAAGTGTTCAGTGTGAATTGTGCCGGCACTCGAGCTTCGGATGCCGATGCAGGATCTAAGACAGCGTAAATGCTAGGAATAGCTCGCTTAAATTACGTGCAGATCAAGGTGATAGTTTAGAGCGAATCGAAATCTGCTCACGAATGTGCGTATTTCGATGCTAGCTGGTGCAGTACGTCGCGTCGCCTTTGGCTGTGCGTGCTCGCCGCGCAAGATCCTGAGTGAAGACCGTGACCTGCGGCTGTTAGAATGCGCGAACCCTTCGTAGTATCTCATTGAGAGTGGCCAAGGGTATCTGAGATAATGATTCATTCACACGTAGCAGGCGGAATGCGGACATATACTCTACGTTGGACGTGCAATTTAGCCATGAGCCTACGTCCGACGTATCTTTACGAGAATCGAATGGGTCCGTCGGACGTACCTTTAGACACTTAGATATAAAAATAAAAGTAGTAAACACCCTATATGCACAGTTTGCACTTGAAAGAAAAGCCGCGCTTTAAGGTGCGTGCTTTCAACGTCCACGGCGCTAGATAGATTCGGGGCGCAGTACGTACTTCAGAAAGCACTGAAGGCGCCGGCGGTCCATATGCTGGCATCTTGCAAAGCACGAGCAAATCGAGGTACGGCGGAGTTCGAGACCGTTTACTAAGCGCGAAAGATGTGCCAAACTATATCGTGTATCTCTTCTGGCCGGCGTACGCCGCATCGCTTTGACGCCGCGACGCTTGCATGCAATGTGGTACGAGCGGCAGCGCTGATCGCTGCGCGCAAACGCGCATGAAAACGCCGCTATCGCCATCATTGTGAGTGCGAGACTTAAAAACGGTCAAACCTTACTTTGAATGTCCTGAATTTAGTGCCATTCCTGAAGAGCGCATTGCATAAATAATGAGGAGGACGTGGTTTACATGTCTACGTTGACGTCCGGCGTTTTAATTCAGTGACTATTGGCTGCATGGACTTGGGCTAGACGCATATTTAGACCCATTTTAAAAACCGCTATACCTACAATAAGATGCCCGGTATGAATTCTCCAGCAATTAAGCGTTAGTAAGCGCTCCCAATTTTCTCAGGGAATGTGACGGGCACTGTTCCAGTGTGCAAACTGTGTGCAGTGCGACACTGGCACAGTTTGGCGCTGCACAGCGCTGGGACCAGTGAATTTGCAGTGAACGTCCATTAGGCGCAGCGTGACACACTGCTACCCAGCGTGAAAGGTGTAGCTTGGCGCTGTGAAACGCTGGGACCAGAGAGCTTGCAGTGAATGTCCATTAGGTGCCAGTGCGACCCAGTGCAAAGCTGCGAGCGTCAGTACCATCCAAGTGGGGCCCAGTGGATCCAAGTGCGACGCCAGTGTGGCGCAGTATTGCCAGTGTAAAAAATATACTGCTTTACACTGGAAAACACTGTCCAGTATCCCAGTGGCACTGCATTTTTCGATAGGGAATGCTTCATGTTCATTATAAAAATTTAGGGTGCGAAATTGATCAATTACACAAATTCACCAATTCAAAGAAAATGAAAAATGGGAAAAGGGGATTTAAAGGTGTCAAAATGCTCAGAATGTAAAGCCAATGCTTGATGATGCAAAATAAAAAATTTAAAGCACGTAATTATTGAAATAAATAAATGAGTTAACAAAAAATGAGACACCGAAAAAGGGGTTTCAAAGGTGTGAAAATGCCCATAATTAAAAACCAATGCTTGATCAGGCTAATTAAGAAAGTGTAGACTTTGTAATTGAACAATGAAATAATTGAAAATTGAAAAGTTGAAAAAAAGGGGTTTAAAGGTATGGAAGTGCTCTGAAAGAAATGCCAATACTTGGTGAGGCTAATATAAAGAAAAGTATTATTATTTTTAACTAATTTAATTATTTTCCTTAGTATTGAAATATTGTCAAATTGAAAATTAGTAAATGGGGTCTAAAAGGTAGCACAAGCTCGTAAATGGGTGCGCAAGTTCTTTGATAAAAGAAAAAGAAATGCTTGCAAGCGACCATGGACATCCTTCTTACAAGCTGGTTTTGAGAATTCATCCCCAGAGTCAAAACAATGTGAAGCACAGCGGCAGCTCAATTTAGAGTGCACATCCTCAACATTCGGCGTGACCCGAGGGATTAAAATGCGTGGATGCTTTGCGTAAAAGTGCTGTGATCAATACAGGTAGGGCATACAAGTGTCCCGCTTCCCTGTTAGCCCAACCTGACCAAAGTAGACTGGAATACATGAAGCGAAAATATTTTTTCAGGAGCCTATATACTGTCGTTTCTCGTTGTTCCTAAGTACTACGGCTTTCTCTCGCCTTATGATATGCATGACCTAAATTATGTATTTTTTTGCTATCTTTTTAAGTTGTACCGCCATTAGCATGCGTTTATGGCTGACGACTATTAAGATTATTGCATTATGAGCTCTTGAGATGACGTTGATTTTAGCTCATTATAATCCCAGTTATCGCAAAATATAGGAAATGCGGTAAATCACAGCTTCAGCACGCATGCATTATTTTTCTAATGCTGCTGGACGATGGCAGTGCCCCTAGGCACGAAAAAAGTCCCATTGCTCTGACGGGCCTGTTCTGAATCGGTAAACAGCTTTCCAAACGCGCGAGCGTCCAATGAATGCATTTCTAGAAGCTAGCGGATGTGTTCACTTTATGCGATAACAAAAGACAACGCGTCAGCGAATGACACTCCCCTTAAAATGTTCACGCATTATTTAAAGGCTGCAATACTGAAAAAAAAGACACGTAAGCTGATTAATTCGCAAATCCTCCTACCTCAGCCAAGTTCTCGACCCATGAAACAACACTCGATTGCAGATGCCGCGGCAGGCGGGAATCATTCCCTTCCTTTTTGAATTTGTAACAAATAACCTTATACTACAAGTACTGTTATACATTTATTTCAACCCCTTCTCCACAGCGCCGGAGCCGGCAGTGCACTAAAGTCTCGGGTTTTCATGTGGGCGTCTGATGCTGGTGCTGATTTCGCTTTACAACAACTTAGAGCACGAAAGACGACACCCCCGCATGACACCAATATGGTACCGAATTGGTTGAGATTCTTCATGCTGTCAGTTCTTACTTGCATATTATGTGGATCGTAAACTGCTTCATCGTTTCTAAAGCATCGCCGTCCATGTAGTCAATGCTGTTCTCTTGGATTTAGACATAACCGAGAAATGAGAGAAATGCGTAGGAAAAACGCATGAAATTTGTGATCCAAATTATGAAGCCGCGTTTACAAGGACAGCGTTCAGTGTAATTCTGCTTCGCATTTAGCTTTCATTTGTTAGTGTTGTTGGATTTTGTCTTGCGAATGAGTAAAACTGGCGACAAATGCACCACATTTTGTATGCCGTTCATTTTAAGTGGGGAGTGAGTAACAACATAATTTATCCCAAAGGGGAACGGAGCAGTGATGGAAAGAGGGAGGCTCTATGGTGGATAAGCCTCCGCTACCTTCTGAGCCCGATCCAATATCTGGTCATGAAATGCAGCGCTAGGCTGCGAAGAGCAGCCTCCCACTGCTTCTTTCAATTATTATTAAGGATTTTTTTGGGGAGGGGGGGGTGTAAATCTTTATAGTCAATGTTGGCTCTGGCCTGGCAGCAATAGCAAGCTGTGGAGAGATATATGGCTAAGTGAATGAGGTGGCGGAAGGCCAGAATGGGAATTAGGCGAGTTCGAAGCTGGCGCCAGAGAATCTCATGAGAAAGAGATGCTTTGGGGTGTGCCAGGGAAACACAAGGTGACCTTGGTGGTAATGGTGACATATATTATGAAGGGAGAGGACTAGGTCCCGCGCCGTAAGTGAGCCACGTAGCCGAATGTGGACCCTACTGCCTGCGGCCGGACAGTGAAACCTCTGGCACAGGCTTGAGCCATCTCGTAACCATCCAGGCCCGTTTAAGGGGGGGGGGGGGGTCTGGAAAGAAGGGTTATAGAATGAGTTAACAGGTGTTCAGGAGGAAATCCAAAGCTGAACGGGATATCCGGGCCGCACCGATATTATAAATGGCTGATTTGGAATCACTGACAATGGTGGTAATTTCGGAAGTTTTCACAGCAAGAGCGATCATTGCCTCTTCCGCGTCCTCCGAAAAGGAGGCGTATATGTTGGCAGTCATTTTAAGACAGGCGGTCGAGGTAACAGCTGAAAAGTCACGGGAAGGGGCGGATGAATGTTCCATCGCATCGACATAGAGCACACTCTTGATATTGGAATGTCATCTTTGAAGGGCTTCCACCCGTTTTTGACATCGTTGCGCGTGGTGAAGAGAGTGCGTGTTCTTAGGTAGAGTCGGAATGTGTAGGTATTGATGAATATAATTGGGGATAGGGTATCTAGATTCAATTACCGAATTAAAGTTTATGGGCAGGTATTTAAGTATAAGCCGAACAGTGGTGGTCGAGCAAGCCTGGCTTACGGTGAGATGAGCCGCTACTATTTAAGGAATGTTGTTCAGGGTGCCTGCTAGAAGACGACGTTCGGTTGAGAGAGTATTGGTGAACACGGCGAAGAACATCTATAACCTAGAATTCTGCACAGGAGAGGGGAAAGTACAGTAGTGAGAACGTAAGTATTCTAAGCACAAAGGCATGCACAACATGGAGGAGTTCCGATGCGCGGAGGCCTCCGTGCTTTTTAGACATATGCGCCTACGAGGCGGAGGGTGTGATTGACAGCAGTACAAAGCGTTGGAAGAGTAGGCGTCAGTGGGTTGTATTAAATGAAAAGACTGAGTACTGGAATCTGAGGGACATGTTAAATAGCTTGATCCATAACGTAAACGGTTATATAATGTCGATAAAGGCGGTATGAGGTTAGAAGCAGGTGTTCACATTTTTAGCCGCACAGTGTAGCTTCATAGCGCCAGATGGTTCTACTCTATGCTCGAAGCAGTTTGTAAGGTGTCTTTGGGGTGGCCATCAGAATCGCGTTACCCAGAAAGCAATGTCATTGCAATAGCGAGAGAAATTAAGATAGGGGATGGAACGAAGTGAAATGGGTATAGGTAACATACCGCACCTTAAGACGAAAGCAGAAAGGGGAGAGCCTTGCGGGAGTGGCCTAAGGACCACAAAGCATGGTTAGTCCAGCATATGTGGCGGGATGGACCATGTTATTAAATGCACCACGTAGGCCGAGACATGGTAGGGCTCGTAAATCTATACTACCATTAGGGACAAGAATGTCATACTTAAGACGGAGCATAACATCTTAGCCTGAAAGAGACTCGCGGAAGCCAACTATGTGTTTTGCAAGTTTCGTGAGTATAACATGCACAAATGTCTTGCCCATGCAGGGAGGAGAGAAATAGGCAGAAATCTTTCCACGTGAAGTGGTTTATTTAGTTTGACACCGAATATGGCCAGGGCGTCCTTCCATGTGGGTAGTAGGGTTCCAGTGTCAATGCAGCGACTACAATATTCAGTGAGGATTATCTAGGTTTCGGAGGATTTTATTGGTAACCTTCTCCGGGCAGGTCGGTGACGTATTTATTCGGGTCGCGAGGGGATGTCGAGCTTCCGTATCTGTTATAGGGACATCAAGAAGCTGGTTAGAGCTGCACTAGTAGGGAGGGACAGGAATGTGGTAGGCTGATGGTAGATGTTGGTTAAGCAGGGTATTGAAATGATGATCAATTCCCTTAGTACACATGTGAAGATTTTAGTTAAGTGGTGCTTATGAGATATACTAGAGAGAGCAAGTGGGGTAAAGTAGGTGGCGAAAAAGTTGCCATGTGCATCAGTTGCCGAGTTGACCATGTATCACTTCTCAAATCTGAACGTATTGTTGAGTAGCCAATTACATTGTGTACTGTGTAAGTTGTTGGTCCACCTTGGGCAATTTGAGCCGGAGTTTTCGATTGTGGCGTTGCCGTCTCTATTATCGGAGGAGGGACTGCTCGGCTTCCCACACGTGAAGTTTAGAGTAAACAGTGTTAAGAGGAATATGCGAAGGCCGGGCCGATTTTTAAGCCCGATCATAACCCTGAAGTTGCTGGACCCAGGACAAGAGATCGTGGATAAGAGAGGGGCCAATCGAGTCGTGTTTGTAGAAATGTATACAAAATTGTGAGCTTAAGCTGCTTCGGGGAATGCGGGTGTGTCGGAGGTGTACTATTGCAGACATTGTGGCCACTACTTAGATTGATTTGCGCATTACACCTGGTGGCATGCCGAATTTTGTGGACCGTGAGATCGGGGAATGCGTCCCAGCCAACGCTAGCATCTAGCCGGGTCGAGATCACACAGTCGTTATGTGGGGTAAAGCGGTTACCTTGTATGTAGTTCGGCAGGACCTTGCCCTTTGGACAAGGCTGGAGGTAACCCTAGTGGGGTAGGGAGCAGTGAAGTAAAGCACTATAACAAAGGGCGTGTACTAGCAGCAGAAGGAGCGCGTGTATAAAGGCAGTCATAACAATGGTGACGACTTTGACGATGACTATATACGTTAAGAATTAAAGAGTAGAGAGACATTGGTGGTTGAAGTGACCTAATCCTGAATATTTTGCTGCGCAGACTCCATGAAGGATTCAACTGAGGCTAAAAGGGTGTTACAGTATCAATGAATTTGTCTAGCTTGCATTAAACAGCAGTCAGACGGTCTTCTGATGAACGAGCAGGTTAGGAGAGAGCGAGCTTGTCTGTTTTGACGCGAAAAGCTTCACTACGAGGATCGGGAGCCGAGCATCGCAGTGAAGCTTTTCGCTTCAAAACACTCAAGCTCGCTCTCTCCTAACCTGCTCGTTCATCAGAAGACCGTCTGGCTGCTCTTCAAAAGCGTCACTACGAGGTTCGGGAGCCGGGCATCGCGTAGACCCCGCCGGGGTGGCGGAGTGGTTACGGCGCTCGACTACTGTTCCTAAGGAGGCGGGATCGAATCACGGCCTCGGCGGCAGCTTTTCGATGGTGGCGAAAAGCAAGGCATCCGTGTGCTGTATGATGCCAGCGCACGTTAAAGAACCCCAGGTGGTCGAAATTTCCGGAGTCCTCCGCTACGGCGCCTCTCATAGCCAAAGTCGCTTTAGGACGTTAAACCCCCCAAACCAACCAAACCGAGCTTCGCGTATATCGTATGCCGTGTTCCTTAGGCCGTGACACCAGAGCCAAGGCGAGCTGCGCAGTCCCCTCGCCAATCTCTGCCGGCGTCGTCTACCATTGCTTTAGAGCCGTGCGACTCCTCCTCATAAAAAAAAAAATGTCTCCATGCGGGAATCGAGCCTCCATCAATTGGATCCCCAGCCGAGCGATTTACCGCTGCGCCAAGCTCCGAGTTGTGAAGCGCACTTCATAATTCCCCTTATCTCCCTTGAGAATGATAGCGGGATTCTGCAAGTGCCATATACTGCGATTGACATGCAATTTCAATTAGGGTGACGTCAAGGATGTGACGGCACTCATCTGCTGTAAGCAATGAGGAGGAAGCGGGAACGAGTGCGCTCCAACGCCCACGGGCGGTTCTTCTTAACTTCCATGAGAGATGCTGGCCTTTCCTTTCCTGAGTAAACGAATTATAGAATGCCGGTGAAGTTAGACGCGATCCACATGGAAGCCAAGGAGAGTTTAGCTGCTGGAGTGCAGCGCAGAAGGCAGGAGACGTTAACTTCTGATTAACTTCTGAATTATTAGGGTAGTCACCGCTTTTTGTTACGTACATCAAGCCATAGCAGAGCTAAGCGATATTTAAATTTTTATTGCGAAGCACTACTAGTTTAGCTACCACCTCAGCCCGTCAAAAGGCGCGGCGGTGGCTACCACGCTTGACCTTTAGCGTGATGATGATGATGATGATAACTTTATTTTACACCAGATTAGGAGGCCCCAATTCCCGCCCCCGGCACGCAGGCCTAAAGGACGGGAGCAGACATAGAGTTCCTTACACTAACTAGAGGGAAAGCTGAGGGCGCTGCACTTCAGCCACCATGGGCGCGCTAAGAATCATGGGCCGGTGTGCTACTTGTTGCGGGACAGTCGGTTTTTCTGCAGTACGTGGAGTGGCGTTACTGCAATGTTTCTTTTTTGTTATCATCATCATCTGAAGGTGCGTACATAGACCGCGAAAGCCATAGTAGCGAAGGCGCAAAAGCAGACGTCGCCAATAAATGGTTTTTGTTTCCCGAAGTGCCACTAAAAACTTCCTTAAGTGATTGCACAACGATAAAAATTTTCGTAACATTTTTTTTGTTTCAAAGTGTGCCTATTAACTGCGAAATATTGGTATTTGTGCTGCTCAAAACTAAGCCAATAGGAGAAAGGGCCATCGCTTATATTGGATAAATCTCACACTGGCATTCTGTTTCTCTCTCTTTTTGCAATTTATAGTCACAATATTCAATCTTATGACATTATTTACGGTAGAACAACGTTTAT
>JAJIZL010024672.1:143409-167483 GCA_023969395.1 Amblyomma maculatum
GAATCTGTCACGCGTTTTGTGGACACCTGACCCGCGCCGTAAGAGAAGGGAGGAAAGTGGGAGTGAAAGCGTAGAGAGAGGGGTGCCGTAGTGGAGGGCTCCGGTGTATTTTCGACCACCTGGTGATTGATTGATTGAATGTCCTTTATTGAATGGGAAGGCTCATGGCCATAGATGGGGATAAAGGGGAGTAGACAGAATCTTCATTGTTTAGGCTGCTCGATAGAAGCGCACCTAGTTCTGCATCCGATCTCGAGCAATCGCACGTCGGCTCTCGTTCCGGATTTCCCCTTCAGGAGAGAGATTCTTTCTTGCGGCCGCATCGAACTTAACCAGAGACACGGTAGCTTTGTCGTCGGGCGCCGTAGACTAGCTCCTTTAATATTCTAGGTGGTTATGTCAAGCACGGGAGCGTGCCTGTGGTGTTATTGTCGTCAAACCGATAGAGACGTCAAGTATCCGCGGATGATGTAATTACTGCGAACACATGCGGCTGCGCACAATCTCCCAAACATCTGGCTTAACCAGCGCCACTATTAAACCTAAGGGACACTTATGCTGCACCGTGAATTGTATGATGGGATAGCGTTTCGGACACACCGACAATTTTTCTCAGTTTTAAAATGGTTTTACATTTGTGTTTTTTTTATGCGCCGCTACATAGCTTTAGCAAGTATTGTTTATTTTTTCTAACTTGATCCCCTTTTCACGAATTTTTCAATGTCTTAATTATGTCTGTGTACTAATTTGTCATTTACCGACTAACTTTCTTAATGAAAGCCATTAAAGGTACAGAACACTCGAATTTAGGTATCAAATTTTTTTCGCCGCAGTGAAATGATTCATGTTTGATGTTTTCGATTCCATACCAGTTTTGGTAGAAATGTTGTACGAAATATTTACCGAGAATTTTTCGATGAGTGGTGACGCCCCTTTTTATGTAGTCTGATGCTGGAAACCATCAGCAGCGACAGCGATGACGACTGGTAGTTGACAAAAAATACGTGCACAAAACAAACGTACATTTCACTCGCCAGACAGTAATTAGACATTGTTTTTGCTTAGAATAACGTCTTTTCAGTTTCATGTTGTAGGCTGTTACGGCACAATGACGCACAACTCGTCGACTGAAATTCTAGTGGGAAACATTATCGCTTTATTCATAAAATTTCAAACTGTGGCGCCATCTGGTAGCAAAACCTGAACGCAGACATGTCGCGATGCGAAAGGAGGGGTGGTTTTTACACCGTCGGAGTGACGCAGTGGTTCTGGCGCTCGACTACAGTTCCCAAGGGTGCGGGTTCGAATGCCGGCTTCGGTGTCCGTTTTTCGACGAAGCGAAAAGCCAGGCGCCCGTGTGCTGTGCGGTGTCAGTGCGCGTTAAAGAACCTCAGGTGGTCGAAATTTACGGAGTCCTTTACTACGGCGTCTCATAGCCTGAGTCGTTTTGGGACGTTAAACCCCACAAACATACCAAGGGTGTTTGTATTTAAGGACCGAATGGAGAGAGCACGCAATATAATAAATTATGACAAGCATTCCTAGAAGAAAAGATAACAGTGTGCACTTACGAAAATCAGCGATATTTTACTGACATGCACTCACGTGCGGTACTACAGTGAAAGTAACAGGGTTTCTCCGCTAGATAGCTTCTCGGTTATTTTTTTTTTGCATTTTTCAACGGAATATAAAATTGTAAAGCCTCTTTTCTTTGATATTGTAGTGTTCGATCTTTACTATATGAGGCAAGGTCGTCTCATCTCCACCATAACCTCATGACATATTCTGGCCAGTTTTCTATCCCTTTGAGGGCTAGCTTTTTATTCTGAGCCCTTTTACACCATTGAAGCATCCTTCGCTAATTTTCTTTCTTCTTCAAGTGCTTCCTTTATTCAATAATTCAGTTAATATTTGTAGTTTTGTTTCATGAAGCTTCGAGTTCCTATTGTTGGAATGGCGACACTTTGAAAATTTTTTCATCTATTTAGCAATTATTTCAAATACTGATCCATTACACACACTGGTTTCCTAATTATAATCATCAAGCAGAGTTTTATCAGTTTCACCATTTTGACTTCTTTGAACGCAGTTGTGATTTTCCATCCTTTTTCTTCTTTTAATAACTAATAATAATTTATTTACCATAATTTCATTAACTTGTTATCGCCTATCGCAGATAAATCGATGATCATTCATTATTGGTACAAATCAGACTTCTCTGGGGAGGAAGAGGGTCCCATGATTTGGGCGTGTTCTTGTGTGATTGTTGAGGCGTTTTTTATGATACCATCAATGTCGGCATATCTGCAGTGTGTGGTACACCGTTTGATGTCCGTATTGAGGCTGTGCTTAAAATGAGGTATAATAAGCAATTTTCCGGTCTAGGTTTATGAGGGCCTCGCATTTCTCAATGAACTCTTTAGGGGAACGTCTTCTACACCTTACCAAGATACTTTGTTGGGCGAGTTGGTACTTATTCATTATTAATATAAACAGCGCGAACACGAAGACGAAGGACAAGATAAAAGAACGCCACAGTACAAGCGCTGACTCACAACACTGCCTAAGCCCTTTACTCAAAGGCCCAGAAAAAACAAACATGAAGAAAACGAAACAGTCACGTGAAACAACCCCTGGGTTCACCTGCTGCACAAAAAATCACCTAAAATGACACCTCTTTGCTTGAAAGAGCAAGAGAAGTCTTGCTGACACACTTATTGTCCGTTGAAATAAAATATGATTCCCCTATCTCTCTCGTCATCTTCTCTTTTTGGCGATACAAAATCCTAACCTTGTCAAACTTAGGAGCGCACTTATTGTTCTCCTTTTTCATTATTTCACGTGAATGGCAATGTGACACCAGAATCGTTTTGTCCTTCCAATTTCCAAGTTGTTCCGGTGTTCTTGTAGTCTCTTATTAATACATCGTCCTATTTGTCCTATATAACTGGCTCCACAAGAGAGTGGAAGCCGGTACACAACACCTGTCTTGCATTCAACATATGGGTTTCTATGTTTCACCCCATATTCTTGCTTCTTCGCTTCTCTTTTCCTTTGAATAGCCGGGCAGATCCTCTTCATCTTGAGCAGGGTGGTCATGCGACGTCAACACTATACCTCTTGCCTACATTTTTGAGGCCATGCGAAATTCTGTGCACATACGGTACCACTGCAACCTTCCTCTTCCTCTCACCCATGCTGGGCAGTGATTTCAGTCTGCGCGTTCTTTTAAGGCTCTTCAGTACCCGGCAACTGGCCTCAATAATAACCGACTCCCGATAATCGGCCTTTGCAATTCTTCTCACTTGTCTTTCAAAACTCTTGCCCATGCCGTGGTAACATGATTTCTTCAACGAGTTTAATAAGCATGTGTTGATCATCCCATTCTTCACTAATTTGGAATGCCCCGAATTGGAGCTTAGCAACGACTTCATCGATCTCGGGTTGTATTCCCAACAAACATGATCATCACCGAATTGAATCAATGGATCTAAATACTGTAACAGATCGTCCACTGGTTCTTCAACAGTAAATTCCAGCCCGGATCCACAGTCAGTAAAACATCCATAATGTCCTTCATTCGTTGATTGAATCCTTCACGATCTGTGAATACTAAAAAGTCGTCCACATACCGGAAGGTGGAATAATGTAAGCCCTCCAAGTTATCCTTCAGGTGTCTGCCCACGTACATTAAGATGTCACTCAAGACCGGTGCAACACTCGACCCAATGCATACTCCAGCCTTCTGCGTATACAGCTTGTTCTTCCAGCCTGTGAAGGTGGACTCCAGGTAGAACCTAACAATTTTAAGGAAACTACCAATACTTACACCTGAGGCGTCAATGAAGTCACATTCATTACTGTCTTCAGTAATGCACATTTGAACATGCTTAAGGAGGAAGTAATGGGGGAGGCTATAATACAAATCCTTGACACCCATGCTGAAGCCAACACATTTTCTTGGGTTGTGTTCTTTGAGGAATAGAAGGGCTTCAGAGTTAGGTAGCCTTAGGGGGTCTGATAAAGTCAACGAACAAAGGTGTTCCTGCAAATATTTGGACACCAGGTGCTGCCACGTGCTCTTCTCAGATACGATGGCTCTGAACGGAACATCTCGTTTATGGGTTTTTGCCGAAAAGAATACTTCCAAATGTAATTGCTTGCATTGTTTCACCTGTTCACGTATCCGTTCAAGCCCAAGATCATCTAGAAGAGCCATAGCCCTCTCTTTTATCATGGTCGCTTTCATAGGAAATCTTTTGAAATTCTTCTCAACAGGAGCCTCGGCTTTTTCTTGAAACTGATTCTCAGAAAAAAGTAAAGTTCCCTTCTATATCTGATAGTATAACTCTGAGGTCTCTTGAGGCCATCCATTTGCAATATAGTTAATAGGGCACTGTTTCCCCTTTAATCCCGCTTTTGTGCGCTCTAAGACTTCCAAGCACTCATGAATCACCGCGACCTATCAGAATCTTCAAGTCCAAATCTATTTGCAATACAGCGTGACATGGTCACCTGTTCAGCCTCATTAACTACAGGCTTAAAAGCATGCTTAGGACCCAGCTTCAGCATCTTATCAGTATCTAGAGGTATCTCTTCATCTGCGAAATTCAATACCTTGCCTTGCTGATCTTTGTTCATCTTTTTTTCATGGAAGCCGAGGTAGAACCACTTTCCAAAGAAATTTCGTCAATCTTTCACTCAGGGCACTCAACTCTGTGTACTTGCGACACGCATGCTGCTTGCTATACATGCACTCACACACGAGTCGTAGGCAATCCTTGAAGTGGCGGGCTTGCCTCCACATCTCAGACACCATTACACGGCAGAATCTCCTGCAATGAACAGGTGACCATGTCACGCTGTATTGCAAATAGAGTTGAATATTCTGACAGGTCGCGGTGCATTCATGAGTGCTTGGAAGTGTTAGAGCACACAAGAGAAGGATCAAAGGGGAAACAGTGCCCTATTAACTATATTGAAAAATGGATGGCCTCAAGAGACCTCAGAGTTATACTGTCAGATAAAGAATGGTATTTTACTATTTTTTCTGAGAATCAGTTTCAAGAAAAAGCCGAGGCTGCTGTTAAGAATTTCAAAAGATTTCCTATGAAAGCGAGCATGATAAAAGAGAGGGCTATGGCTCTACTAGATGATCTTGGGCTTGAACGGATACGTGAACAGGTGAAACAATGCAAGCAATTACATTTGGAAGTATTCTTTTCGGGAAAAACCCATAAACGAGATGTTCCGTTTAGAGCCATCGTATCTGAGAAGAGCACGTGGCAGCACCTGGTGTCCAAATATTTGCAGAAACACCTTTCTTCGTTGACTTTATCAGACCCCCTAAGGCTACCTAACTCTGAAGCCCTCGTTGTATTCCTCAAAGAAGACAACCCAAGAAAATGTGTTGGCTTCAGCATGGATGTCAAGGATTTGTATTATAGCCTACCCCAGGACTGCCGCCTTAAGGGTGTTCCATATGCATTACTGAAGACAATAATGAATGTGACTTCATTGACGCCTCAGCTGTAAGTGTTGAAAGTTTCCTTGAACTTTTGAGGTTCTACCTGTAGTCCACCTTCATAGGCTGGAAGAACAAGCTGTATACGCAGAAGGCTGGAGTATGCATTGAGTCGAGTGTTGCACCTGTCTTGAGTGACATCTTCTTAATGTACATGGACAGACACCTGAAGGATAACTTGGAGGGCTTACATTATTCCACCTTCAGGTATGTGGACGACTTTTTAGTATTCACAGATTGTGAAGGATTCAATCAACGAATGAAGGACATTATGGATGTTTTTAGTGAGTGTGGATCCGGGCTGGAATTTACTGTTGAAGAACCAGTGGACGATCGGTTACAGTATTTAGATCTATAGATTCAATTCGGTGATGATCATGTTTGTTGGGAATACAACCCGAGATCGATGAAGCCGTTACTAAGCTCCAAATCGGGTCATTCGAAATTAGTGAAGAATGGGATGATCAACACATGCTTATTAAATGTGTTGAAGAAATTTTGTTACCATGGCATGGGCAAGAGGTTTGAAAGACAAGTGAGAATTTCAAAGGCCGGTTATCGGGAGTCGGTTATTATTGAGGCCAGTTGCCGGGTACTGAAGAGCCTTAAAAGAACGCACAGACTGAAATCCCGGCCAGCATGGGTGAGAGGAAGAGGATGGTTGCAGTGGTACCGTAGGTGCACAGAATTTCGCATGGCCTCAAAAATGTAGGCAAGAATTATAGTGTTGACGTCGCATTGACCGCCCCGCTCAAGATGAAGAGGATCTGCCCGGCTATTGAAAGGGAAAGAGAAGCGAAGAAGCAACAATGTGGGGTGAAACATAGAAACCCATATGTTGAATGCAAGACAGGTGTTGTGTACGGGCTTCCACTCTCTTGTGGAGCCAGTTATATAGGACATACAGGACGATGTATTAATAAGAGACTACAGGAACACTGGAACAACTTGGAAAGTGGAAAGGACAAAGCGTTTCTGGTATCACATTGCCATTCATGAGAAATAATGAAGAAGGAGAAGAAGTGCACTCCTAAGTTTGACAAGGTTAGGATTTTGTATCGCCACAAAGAGAAGATGACGAGAAAGATAGTGGAATATTTTATTTCAACGGAAAATAAGTGGGTCAGCAAGACTTCTCTTGCTCTTTCAAGCAAAGAGGTGTCTTTCTTAAGTGATTTTTTGTGCAGAAGGTGAACGCAGGGGTTGTTTCACGTGATTGTTTCGTTTTCTTCATGTTTGTTTTTTCTGGGCCTTGTAGTAAAGGGCTTAGGCATAGTTGTGAGTCAGTGCTTGTACTGTGGCTTTCTTTTATCTTGTCCCTTGTCTTCGTGTTCGCTCTGTTTATATTAATAATGAACTTCTACACCTTGCCTAAGCCGAAGAGTAAGCGAGCTTGTGGAAGCCCATTGCTAAGCCTAACACTTGTATCGCACACAGCCGCCCTCTAGATGCAATATTTTAGAGACAAGAGATTTATATTCCAGCGAATGGCACTACCCCCTTCCCATACCTCGTGCCATCCACCGAGAATTTATCGAACTTACTCTGGAAAAATGAACCACAACCATCATGACGTGTGCCGCTGAGCCCGAGTAGAGGTGCTACACAAATATTACGACTTCGAAACGGATACATGTGGGCGCCGCAAACACGTATAAAGGAGTGGCTGTGGCCATCACCAATTCCTCCCTACAAACTCTTGCTACTGACCCCCCCCTCGTTCGCCTCTACGGATGCAGCCAAGGAAGCAGCCATCGGCTGCGAGGTTAGATACATGGAAGCACGGATTAAAATTTCTGACTCTGAAGCACGAATTGCGCGTCCCGAAAAGCCTGCGTTAGGTCACTGAAGGAGTGCCCGCGATTTAGAATAGGTCCCGGATTGAAGTGCGCCTGTTTTAATGAACCTAAGAATAACGCACTGGCGGCCTCATACACTAGCTCTCTAAGTGTGCGGGCATCCATTTGAACCCCGTATAGCGGGCCAGGTTGGCGGCGGGTGAGATCAGTATGGGTTCCAGCCAGCCACAGAGCTTTTTTTTCTGTTGTAGGCCGTCATTGCACCCACCACCGCTTAGGTGGTGGATGACAGCTGTTGCGACGCGCGTCTTTCTCTTCCTTTCCTAAGTCTTTCTTCTTTATTTTCCCTTCTATCCGCACAAGGCAGCGGAGGTGGCTCAGGTACAGAGCCAGTTTCAGGCCCGTGGATTTTCTTTTCCTTCTTCTTTCAACCGCAACAACCACAACAACGTCATGATTTGTAGGAACATGGACGTTCGAGCGTAACTTGCAGGGTTCAGTGGACTGAGGTCTCCAAACTCCCCTGCTCCAATGACATTTTCACTACTACCACCGCAACTGACTCCGATCCGAATTTTGAAGCGAAAAGCTTCACTACGAGGGACAGAGCCAACTTCGCGTATGCCGTATGCTGCATGCCGTATGCCTTGACGTTACAGCCAAAGCCAGCTGCGCTGTCCATTCGCCAAGCTCTGCCGGCGCAGCCTTGAAAGCTTAAAGGTGTGCGACTGTTTCTCATTAAAAAATTAGCTTTCATCCGGGAATCGAACCTCCATCGCTTGGATCACCCGCCGAGAGCTTCACCGCTGTGCCACGCCCCAGGTCGGGAAGAGCACTTTATAATTCCACCTGCAGCCCCTGCCGGGGTGGCGCAGTGGTTACGAAGCTCGACTACTGTTCCCAAGGACGCGGGATCGAATCCTGGCCTCGACTTCCGCTTTTTCATTGAGGCGAAAAGCAAGAAGCCCGAGTGCTGCTCAATGTCTGTGCCCGTTGAAGAACCTCACGTGGTCAAAATCTCCGGAGTCCTCTACTACGGCGTCTCTCATAGCGTGGTTGGTTGGTTGCGCAACTTCTATTTCCATCGAAAATGGGCGTCCTCTTCGCCGCCTCCGGCACGCGTGCCGGAAAAGACTGGGAGTCGTGCTCCTGCGGATTAGAGGCTGGCAGGTAGCCCTTGGCTTGTTGTGGCCCATTCCGCCACTTGGACGGTGCGGTGTTGGATCGCAGGGTCCCCGCTTTGCAGCAGGGTATCTTAGGCTGTTGAAAATTCTCCAAGGTAGGCTGCAGCATTATGTGGATCCGGAGCTTCCGGACGTGCAAGCTGGGTTTCCCAAGGGCACATTACTAGAGACCAGATTGCCTACCTTTGCTGGATCATGGAAAAAGCAAGAGAGTTCCAGAAATGGATCTACTTCTGCTTTATTGATTATGCGAAATCGTTTGACTGCATAGATCACAGTAGATTGTGGCAAGCTCTCCAAGAGATGGGAGTTCCTATTCACCTCATCTGTCTCCTCAGGAACCTGTATGAAGGGCAAGCGGCCACAGTCAAAACTGGGCATGGTCTTACTGATGGTTTCCGATTGAGAAAGGAGTGCGACAAGGCTGCATACTGTCGCCCTGTCTATTTAACCTGTATGCTGAGTGCACAATGAAGAAGGCCGGTCTGGACGAGTCTTCAGCTGGAGTGAAGATTGCTGGAAAACGCATCAACAACTTTAGATATGCGGCTGATACATTAAATGGCACAAAGTGAAGTGGAACTCAAGAAACTTCCGATGCGCGTACAAGAAGGGAGTGTGAAATTTGGGCTTAAAGTGAACAATAAAAAGACAAAGACCATGGCGTCTTGCCCTATCAAGTGCTGGAGCATCAATGGACAAGAAGTCGAAGCTGTGACAGATTTTCTCTTCTTGGGCTCCAAGTTTACTCCGGATGGAGACTGCAGCCATGAAATTAGGAGACGCCTGCTTCTGGGAAAGAGAGCGATGGCTAGCGTTCATCGCTGAGTAACATCGCTGAGGCGGCGGTGGACACGTTATGGGCCGAAGTACCGGCGCAGCAATTGTTCAGAGAGCCCTCGATGACGAACGGGCGTCCAAATTTAGACATAGCCTCCAGGCTCGTAGGCAGCGAAGCGCCGTCCCTTGTTGTAACGGTCAGCGTCTAGTTGCTTTTGTAGGTATATGCGCTGCCTTGCCAGCTGCCGCGCTTCTGCACGCTGAGTAAAACTGGCAATGTCCAGGTCAAGCTCATGTTCGTCGTCGGTGTATACGGGCAGCATTTTATCCAGTGGAGTGGTCACTCGACGACCGAAGACAAGCTTGAAGGGTGTGAACCGCGTCGTCTCCTGAAGTGCCGTATTATATGCGAACGTGGCATATGGGAGGATTTGATCCCAGGTCTTATGCTCTATATGCACGTACATAGAGAGCATGCCGGCCAGAGTTCTGTTTAGCCGTTCCACCAAGCCATTAGTTTGCGGGTGGTATGCCGTGGCCCGTCTATGGCTAGTGTGTGTAAGGTTCAGTACAGCCTTAGTCAGGAGGGCCGTAAAAGCTGCCCCGCGGTCGGTAATGATAACAGCCGGAGCGCCATGAAGCAACACGATGGCGTGGACAAAAAAATTTGCTACTTCGGTGGCAGTTCCGTTTGTGAGCGACGCGGTCTCAGCATATCGGGTCAAGCAGTCGGTCGCGACAATAATCCAACGCTTTCCATTAGTTGACTTCGGGAAAGGACCAAGAAGATCCATCTCCACTTGTTGGAAAGGAGTTTGCGGTGGCGCGATCGGCTGAAGAAATCCAGCTGGTTTCACGGGTGGAGTCTTTCGGCGCTGACAGTCACGGCACGTTTTAACGTAAGATCGTACTGAAGGTAGTAATTTCGGTCAATAGTATTTCTCCCGCATTCTTGCAAGCGTACGATCAACTCCCAAGTGGCCGGCGGACGGTTCGTCGTGACAAGCGCTGAAGATGCCTGGCTGTAGGTGCGTAGGTACTACGAGTAGAAATGTCTTTCTTGATCGTTCAAAATTGCGCTTGTAGAGACTGCAAGCCACGACGAAAAACAAGCGGTACTCTACCACCGTGCCCTTCCAGATAATCGATGAGCAGCTCCGGGTCCTTGCGTTGAAGGTCAACCATATGGCATTGGGTAATGACCCCAATAAAGGGAAACTCGTCGGCGTTTTCCACTGCACTGAAGTCCAATGGCGCGCGTGACAAGCAATCCGCATCTTGGTGTTTATGTCCCGACTTATAGACAACAGTAACGCCATACTCTTGAAGACGGAGGCTCCAACGAGCTAAGCGTCCAGACGGGTCTTTAAGGCTTGCCAGCCAGCACAATGAATGATGGTCGCTGACAATACGAAAAGGTCGTCCATACAAATATGGTCGAAACATGCTGATGGGCCAGATTACCGCAAGGCACTCCTTCTCCGTTGTCGAATAGTTCGCCTCCGATCGTGAGTGTTCGGCTCGCGTAGGCGATAACCCGTTCTACTCCGCCTTGCCACTGAAGGGGTACCGCGCCGAGGCCAACGTTGCTGGCATCAGTATGTACGTCGGTTGCAGCGTCTTCATCGAAATGGGCGAGTATTGGGGGTTTGTGTAGGTGGCTTCTAAGCTCCTGGAAGGCTTGTTCTTGATCGTCTCCCCACATTAAGGGTATGTCTTCTCTGGTTAGTGCTGTCAGTGGTTCAGCAACCTTAGAAAAATCTTGGACGAAGCATCGGTAGTATGAACAAAGACCAAGAAATCGTCGAAGTGCCTTTTTATCGGTGGGGCATGGAAAATTTGACACTGCAGTAGTCTTCTCGGGATCAGAGAGAACGCCCTGTGCACTGACAACATGGCCGGGGAAGCGTAGTTTCTTGAAAGCAAAGTGGCATTTCTCAGGCTTGATCGCTAGTTGCGCGCCTTTGAGTGCTTGAAGCACGATGCCCAACCAGTCCAAGTGTTTTTCGAAAGCAGTCGATAAAATAACAACATCGTCTAAGTACACCAAGCGCGACTGCCACTTCACACCTGATAAAACCGTGTCCATCATACGTTGGAACGTGGCCGGTGTAGAGCAAAGACCAAACGGAAGCACCTTAAACTCGTATAGGCCGTCGGGCGTCACAAATGCAGTCTTCTCTCGGTCTCTCTGATCCACCTCGATTTGCCAGTATCCGCTTTTGAAGTCTAATCGGGTGAAGTACCTGGCGTCGCGTAGTCGGTCGAGGGCATCATCAAACCTGGGCAGCGGATAGACGTCCTTTTTGGTCACGTTATTTAACCTTCGGTAATGAACACAGAATACCAATGTGCCATCTTTCTTTTTAACAAGGACCACTGGCGACGCCCATGGGCTCGTCGAAAGCTGGATCACGTCGTCCGTAAGCATTTCATCCACTTGCGTTTTAATGGCGTCGCGTTCCTTGAAGAAACCCGGTACGGGCGCTGGCATACCGATAAGGTGGTCTCATCGGTGATGATGCGGTGCTTGGCGACAGGAGTACGATTGACCTTAGAGCCTGTGGCGAAGCAGTCTGCGAAATCGCTCAGAAGAGCCGAGAGAAAATTCCTCTGATCGGGCCGCACGTCGAGGCTAATTTTAACGGTTTGCAGAGCATGACAAGGTGCGGCCTCTTCTTTAGGGTTCGCTCCGGCGGTGCATAAATGAGGTAAGACAGTAACTTCGTGAAGGACGGCAGAACTCATGTCCTTGGCGAGATGCCGTCTCTCCTTAGCAAAATTTGTCAGGAGGACCGTAGCACAACTGTTCTGGAGTTGTACGAGTCCTCGAGCAATGGCTAATTCCTTCTCGAGTAGTAGCTGAAGGTGCCCATTAGCGATGCCCTCGTAATCGTGGAACAAATCATGCTTTACAAGAAACAGCACACTAAAACGTGCCGGAACCCTCACGTCATCGTCGACTATGCGCAAAATGTTCACACCCGGATCTTCGTTTTAAATGCGCGCCACGGCTCGTTTCGTCGAAAACGAAACACGCACTTCTTTCAGGTCAATGACAGCGCCGTTGGTATGCAGGAAGTCTAGACCAAGGATAAAGTCTTTCAAACACTCAGGAAGCACGATAAATTCTCCGACTTACACAAAACCACGGATGCCGACCGACGCTGTGCACTTGCCTGCAGGTTCAATAAAGTGACTTCCCGTCGTGCGAATCTTTGGGTCGGACCAATGCGTCAAAACTTTCTCCAATTCTCGGGCGAGACCACGGCTCATTACTGAATAATCGGCACCAGTGTCGAGTAACGCGGTGACATCCACTCCATCAATCATTACACAAAAATCGGAGGTAGTGTGCCGGATGCTGTCGCTACCTGACACAAGCGAAATCCCGTCGGGTCAGCCTGACGATGACGGAGGATCTTCACATTTCCCGACATCAGCGACCCTGCCTCTGAAGGCCGCTGATATTAGCTTTCCCGGCCAGGGCTGGGAGAGCGGCGTCGGGAAGAGTGGGGACTTGTCGAATGGTAGCTCGTCGTGGACGTAGACCGACGCTCTTGGTAACCGCATGTGACGGGGTACTGTCGCGCTGCAAGGTCGCTTGCAATCTCAGTAGGCCGTTCGGCATTCCGAGTGTAGAGGTCCTCCGAGGCGAAACCCCGCATGTTTAACGCCCCGCATCAGGTGACGCAGCTTCTTATCTTCTGGAATTTGTGGGTCTTCACGCTTGAAAAGGCGTGTCACGTCCTCAAAGAACATACGCATGCTCTCGTTCTGGCGCTGACTGCGCGAGTGTAGCGCAGCTTCTGCTCGCTCCAGGCGGTTGGCGCTAGGAAAAGTGGCTTTCAAATCACGGCAGAAGGCTGCCCAGGATGGGAAGGAAGCCTTATGGTTTTCAAACCATGTCCGCGAAGACTCTTCAAGAGCGAAGTACACGTTGTGGAGCTTACGCTCATGAGTCCACCCGTTGTAAACGAGCGACTCGCTCGTAGGTCTCAAGCCAGTCCTCGGCGTCCTCGAACACGTCAGCATGAAAAGAGGGGGGTGTTCGTGGCTGATGACACAGGATGTGGGTGGGAAGCTTGCTCTCAGATGTCATTGCAGCAGGTTCTACGGCCGTCTGAGGATGCGTCGTCCTGGTAGCGGCCGGAAGAGGTCCGAATTCAGGGAGCTCTCCACGTAGGCGGCGGCCGAGGCGTCGATATACGGAGATAAGCTCCATAGTGACAGGTTGATTATGCAGGACTGCATCGATACCCAGCACCTCCACCAGATTTGTAACTTAACGTTACACAGAAGGCGCTCTGGCACCGAAGAACACCAACAACCAGTCAGGGCAGCACGAAAGCGGAGCACCGTTTCGCTTCATCTTCTTCGAATCGCCCGTTAAAATATTCGTCGTCTATGAATTGCACGTGTCAATATAAGAACAACTCAGATTTATGCGGGGAGCATGAAAGTCCCCTGTTAGTCGCGTAATCGACAATGATGTCGGTCGCTGCCTGCAGGCGTTCCTCCGTGCCCGCATCGCTCCCATGGTTAATTCAGAGGTTGATATCATCCGCATACATGTTAAAATTAGCCCCGTGATTTGGTTAGGTTAACCGGGAGGCCTCTTATCGCCACGTTCAATAGGAAAGGCGATATCGCCGAGCCCTGCGGCGTGCCTTCGCTTCCTAACTCTATCGTAGGAGATTCTAAATTTTGAAATATCATGTAGGTTTTTCTGCCCGCCAAGAAGTCCTTTATGTAGCTGTACGTTTGCCCCATACTACGAGCAATTCGAGCGCTTCGAGGATAGCCTGGTGCCTAACATTGTCGAAGGCCTTGGTGAGGTCTAGGCTCAGGATCAGTTTGGCGTCTCTCGATCGCGGGTCTATGATATTGTTAAGGAAAGAACACAGTGGTAAACGCTAGTTAACTCTTAGACGCACACCACACACCGCACACCACAGAACGAAGTTAGCTAGGCCTGAGCGTCGTCTTCTTCACTACTTCACATCAGCACGTCGTCGTCGTCTCGATATACTGTGCTCCGTAACAGTTTTCCCCGCGCCGAAGAAGCACCGTCCCGGTTCGTCCTACACAGGAGAACTCGAATGATATGGTTTTAGACGGGCGACATGCACGAGTTCTGGATGAGGGGCTGTGGAAGGATTCTTGGGCTGTAAAGGGGCGATCTGATAGGTCACGTCGGTGACTTGCCTCAAGGCGGAGTAGGGGCCCACGTAACGATGCAAAGGTTTTTCACACATTCTGACACGGCGAGCCGGGTGCCAAAGAAGTACGAGGGAACCAGGAGGGTAGTGAACGTCTCGGTGATGAAGGTCGTAACGGCATTTTTGAGAGCGCTGAGACGCTCCAAGACGCTCTCGAGCTATGTGGCGGGCAGCATCAGCGCGGGCGATGGCATCCGAAGCGTAGCTGCAGGAAGAGTCGTCAAGAGGCAGCAAGGTGTCGAATGGGAGTAAAGGGTCACGTCCGAAAAGTAGGTAAAAGGGAGAGTATCCGGCGGCGTCATGGCGTGAGGAGTTATAGGCGAACGTGACGAAAGGTAACGAGACATCCCAGTCACGATGGTGATCGGACACATACATAGACAGCATGTTGGTCAGAGTGCGATTGAGGCGCTCAGCAAGACCATTCGTTTGCGGATGGTAGGGCCGTGGTGAACTGGTGACGAGTAGCGCATGAGCGGAGAATGTCATGAACCACTTGAGAGAGCAAACAGTGGCCACGATCTGTGAGCAGTTGACGTGGAGCGCCATGAATCAACATGACATCATGCAGAAGAAAGTCGGCAACCTCGTAGGCGCAACTGGTAGGGATAGCCCTGGTTACAGCATATCGGGTGGTATAATCAGTCGCCACAGCAATCCACTTGTTTCCAAAAGTCGATGTCGGAAAAGGCCCATGAAGATCGAGGCCCACACGAGAAAACGGCTCTGTCGGCACTGGAATTGGTTGCAGGGGCCCACTAGGTTGAAGCGAGGGTATCTTACGGCGCTGACACAGCTCACAAGCGGCGACGTAGCGATGGACAGAGCGGTAGAGACCAGGCCAGAAAAATCTGCGTCGCACACTGTCATAAGTGCGTGTGACTCCCAAGTGTCCTACTGTAGGAACGTCGTGAAGTTGGGCGAGGACACTAGAGCACAGATGAGCCGGAACGACCAGTAAAAGGTCCGCGCCATCTGGACGCATATTGCGTCTGTATAATGCCTCGTCATGGAGTACAAACATGCTGGCGGAAGAATCGGGGATGTTGCGCAGCTTGTCAATAATTGGTTGCAGGGCAGGATCACGACGCTGTTCGGAGCCGATATTGATAAAGTCCGAGATGGACAAAACATAGTCATCAGCAGTATGGTCGGACAAATCGGGAGGATCTACGTGATGGCGGGACAAGCAGTCAGCGTGTTGGTGTAAGTGGCCGGACTTGTACACCACAGTAAATTCATACTCTTGTATTCGTAAGGCCCAGCGACCTATGCAACCAGTGGGGTCCTTAAGTGAGGACAGGCAACACAAAGCATGATGATCAGTCACTACACAGAAGGACCGCCCAAACAAATAAGGGCGGAATTTGGTCAGCGCCCAAACAAGTGCAAGGCATTCCCGCTCTGTGATTGAATAATTGCGCTCAGAGGATGAAAGCAGGCGGGTAGCATAAGCAATGACGCAGGAGGTACCATGCTGGGACAGGGCAAGGATAGCACCAATACCATGTCCGCTAGCGTCGGTGCGCAGTTCGGGAGGTGCAGAAGGATCGAAGTGCGCCAGAACTGGTGGGGTGGTGAGGGCGGAAATAAGTGTCGTGAAGACATAGGCTTGGTCAGAACCCCATGTGAAAGGTACGTTTTTTTGCAGAAGAGAGGTAAGTGGGCGAGCGATGTCTGCGAAGTTCCGAATGAAGCGGCGGAAGTAAGAACAAAGGCCAAGGAAGCTTCGCACGTCATTTGAGCTACGTGGGGTAGGGAAGTCGCGCACGGCTCGAGCTTTGTCGGGGTCGGGCTGCACACCATTTGCGTCAAACAAATGACCCTAGACTTTGATTTGGCGCCGGCCGAAGCTGCATTTTTTGGCGTTCAATTGAAGACCGGCGCGGCGGAAAACGTCCAGGACTGTAGAAAGTCGATCAAGGTGGGTTGCGAACGTGGAAGAGAAAACGACGTCGTCATCCAGGTAGCATACACATGTTGTCCATTTAAAGCAACGGAGGAGTGAGTCCATCATGCGCTCGAATGTCGCAGGAGCGTTACAGAGTCCAAATGGTATCACCTTGAATTGATAGAGTCCGTCGGGGGTGACAAATGCGGTTTTCACGCGATCCCGTTCGTCGACAGCAATTTGCCAGTAGCCTGAACGCATGTCGATGGAAGCAAAATAGCTGGCACCATGTAAGCAGTCAAGCGCGTCAATTCGCGGAAGAGGGTAAACATCCTTCTTTGTTATTTGATTAAGGTGGCGGTAGTCGACACAAAATCTCCAACTTTGATCTTTCTTTTTGACCAATACGACAGGAGACGCCTAGGGACTGCAGCATGGCTCAATAATATTTTGCGCCAGCACCTTGTCCACCAAGTATAACATGCCGCTCAGTAAGCGAAACACGATAAGGCCGTCTGTGGATGGGGTTGGCGTCACCCGTATTGATTCGATGGGTCACGACGGATGTTTGGCCCAATGGTCGGTCACCGAAATCAAATATATCGCTGTACGACAGCAAAAGGTCGGAGAGAGCTCTGGCTTGGTCATCTGGCAGATCCGCGGTTATCATGCCTGAAAAGAGGTTCGAATGAGAAGAAGCCGATATATGCTGCTCCGACAGCTACTCAGGGGTTAGAGCCGCAACTTCTCAGTCCGCCAAAGGAAACAGATCAGCGAGTGCGATACCATGGGGTAAAACTTGAGTCGAACGGCTGAAATTCAGTACGGGAAGATAGGTGCGGTTAGCAGTGACAGTCACGACGGTATGGAAAGTCGATGCTGAGGATCACGTCGCGAGGGCAGCGGTCGATAACAGTGAAGAGGACAGGGGTAGTGCGACCGGAAATACGCGCTCAGTGCACAGTCCCACGACGGCAGCGACGCTTCCATCGGCAACACGAACGGCGGATGAAGCGGCGGGTGTGACAACCTTTTTGAGACGGCGGCGAAAGGATGAGCTGAGGACTGAAATTTGGGCACCAGTGTCAATGAGGGCAGCAATAGATGTCTAGAAGGTTGCGGCGATGAGCGAGGGTCAACAGAGGATTTTCGGGCCGGGTCGTCAATGCAGCGTCACCTCCGGGAGCTGCATTGGTTAGTTTTCCGGATGAGAGCCGGAGAAGTGGGGCGATGAGGAACTACGAGATTGGGGCGAGCGGGACCTCCGGGTCTGAGGAGACGGCGAGCGGCTGGGCATACGCGGGGCTGGCGAGTTAGAGTCACGAGTGCGCATATCACGGACATAGGTTGGGTGTGGAACATATTCGGCACTGCGATCAGAATAGTAGCGAGGTCAAGGTGGCGGAACCCAACGGCTGCGGCAATGGCGAGAAATGTGGCCAACACGGGAGCAGTTGAAGCAGATGGGTCGATCATCCGAGGTTCGCCATTCGTCGGGGTTGCGGTAGCGGTAGCGGTACCGCGTCTGAAAGGGCGTGGTAGGAGCCGCAGCAGCTACGACAGGAACATTAGGTTGGAGCGAGGGCTGTGCGGAAGGTTGGCCCGAGTTGAAGCCCACGTTCGCGTTGAGGCCCACATTTGCGAACTCCTGGCGAACGACAGATTGGATTAAGGCTATAGTAGCATTCGCTGGTTGAGGAGCGAACGCAACGGGTGTCATAGCCTCTATCTCTCGACGAACACTCCTGGTCAAGTTGGAGGGATGAGATGGCTGCTGTAAGGTTGGGCTATCTTCGCACGAGGACGTAGCAGCTGTGGTTGGCAAGCGTTCGAAGCGGTGAGTAATACGGCGGTGTTTTGCTTGTTCAAACTGGCGGCAAACTTGGATAACTTAGTCGACCGTTGGACAATCTTTGCAAAGCAGCAGATTATAAACATTGTCTGCAATTCCCTTTAATATGTGGCCCATCTTGTCTAATTCGGACATGGCGCTGTCCACCTTTCGGCATAGTGCTAGATATAAGACAAGTACGATTCCGTCGAAGACTGAGCACGGGATGCGAGCTCTTTTTGTGCGCCAAGCTTGCGTCCGATCGGCTTGCCAAATAGGTCTCGAAGCTTCTCCTTGCACATCTCCCACGATGTGATATCGTGTCATGCGTCTCGAACCAGACGCGCGCCGTACCTGCCAGATAGAAGATTACGTTGTCGAGCGTGAGGGTCGCGTCCCAACGGTTGTGCTTGCTGACCCGCTCGTACATGGCGAGCCAGTCTTCTACGTCGATGTGGTCGGTGCCGCAAAAGATGCCTGGATCGCGAGGCTGCGTCATGACGACGGTGGGAGCTGATGGTGCCGCTGAAGAAGGTGTCGCGTCGGATTGCATAGTGATTGTACCAATCTGGCGGCCACTACGGAGATCCAGGTTTGGCGACTTATGTACTTCGAGCAATCCTCGACCAAATGTTAAGGAAAGAACACAGTGGTAAAGGCTAGTTCACTCTTAGACGCACACCACACACCGCACACCACAGAACGAAGTTAGCTAGGCCTGAGCGTCGTCTTCTTCACTACTTCACATCAGCACGTCGTCGTCTCGATATACTGTGCTCCGTAACAATACCATGCTTTAGTCGGAGCATGACGTCCTGCGTGCACAAGTGTAGTCAGAAACTTTCAAGTTATTGCGGCCAGAGGTCGTTTTGCTCCATAAAGCACGTTAATCTCGTCTCTATTACGTGCTCCAGCAACTTCTCCGCGCATGATGTTCGGGAAATTGGTGTCAAAGTTTCCAATTGCGGGGGTTTTCTTGGTTTGAGTATTAAATTTATGTTTGCGTTTTCCATTGATCTTGCCACTGGCTCGTTTCCCGAAGTTTTCGAATGCATTTAGTTGGAAGACTAATAGAATCATCGTCCAGATTCCTTAGCATTTTATTGGTGATCCCATCGGGGCCCAAGGCTGATTCAGTTTTTAGTCTTACAATTTCCGCCCTTACCTCTGCCTCCATGACGACGGCATCAAGCGCGTCGTTGGGCCTGCCACCGTAGCTCGGGAGGGGGGAAGAACGCTGGTTGTCTGCAACGTACGTTTTTACTAACTTGTTCATAAACGCCGCATTGTCTCCTTCAAAGGCGTGTCTGACTTTTGCCAATCTTATTCCCGATTGAGTTTTTTGAATTTGTTGGGTCCAGCAGATGCCGGAGCATGCCCCACGTTTTGGAGAGATTCATGCCTCCCTTCATTTCGTCGCATCTGCTGAGCCAGTTTTGTTCGCACAATTTGATCGCGTAGCTTTCAATTTCCTTGTTATGCCTCGCGATTCGTCTTCTAAGATTCTTGTTCCACTTTTGCTTTCTCAGCCTGCGTTCCATGCTTTGTTTAGCGTACCACATGTGGATCAGCCGGTTATATGCTACATGGATCCTCCAGGATTGAGCCACCTCCTCGGACACGCGCCACTTCGGCTCGAGCATACACTACTTTCCAAGCATCCGACGAGTCCGCGGAACTTTTGCCAGCACCCCAAGGCATACTCGGCCATACAAGAAAACTATAGAGGAAGAAGAATGCGATATCCCCCACCGCACAGTTCTCTCAACAGAGCGGAAGCTGTCATTGGAGACAATTACCGACGGGTTCATACCCAAACCTACACATACTAAACAAAATGCACCCTACCATTTACGCGGAAAGATGTCAGTGGTGCGATCAAAAACCAATACTATATCCCTTCACATGGGCCTGTCAAAACATAGATGTGGTCCCCAAAATTCAAAACACGAGTGCAGAGCAGTGGGAGACTCTGCTGTCTAGCGACCGCTGCGAACACCAGCAAGGTCTGGTACAGCGAGCCCAATGGGCGGCAGTAGCCAGCAGAGCCCTGAACTGAGGGCAACCGACCATTGTGCAAAAGTGGACGAGGTCGACGGAGAAGACTCTTGCGGATTTAACAAGCAGACATATCTGAAGATGTCCCAATAACCACCAAGTAATATAGGGTAAATAAAGTTTTTCCTTCCTTCCTATCTGCTATACCAGGAGCGTCGTCTGCTACCAGCGTCTTTGCCGCCTCACCAAAGTGGCGTTTGAGTGCCCCCGTCCATTCCTCAATGTTCTCAATCTGTTCTAATTGCGTGGTTGCCCTGATTTCTCGAAATTGGCCCCATTATGAAACAGCCGGTTGGCACGCTCTTTGCATCTTGACGCCCTCTTTAAGGACCGAAACTACAATGAAACAGTCACTGCCAAAATTTTGCTCTGAATTTTGCCAGTCTAAACCCTGTAAGTTTTTTGAAAAGGTCAGGTCTGAGGATGTGTCCGCGCGTACCCTGTTACCCGTCGTCGTTCGATGATTGGGATCAGTATGGAAGGTGAGACCTAGCTCGTGCGTGTCCTCCCAGAGCTGGCTACCATTGGTGTCCTGTATAGCATAGCCCCATTCTTGATATCTGGCGTTAAAGTCACCAACGATCAGCAAGGGCTTATTCCCGGCTGCCTTGATGGCTTTGCGCATAAGGGCCCTAAATCTAATTTTCTTTTGCTTGGGTCAGCTATAAATGCTAATAACTAATAGACTGGGATCCTTCTTTTGTCGCGTTAATATCTCGAGAAATATTGAGCTCAGCCAGGTACGCTGCCTCGTGCGGACAGACGAGAAAATAGCAAAGAAAGAAGCAAAAGGGGAGAAAGACGCGTGTTGCAGAAGTCGTCGTCCACTACCGAAACGGTAGCGGGTGCAATGGCGATATACAACAGATAAAAGTATGCTGGCATGCTTTCCCGCGCCGCAAGCGGCAGTGGCCTTCCAGTCCCAGCCCTGTAGGGCCAGGAGCAGCCACCAAATATCCCTACGCTTGCTCCATCCGACTGCGGCAGCGTAGCACTAAAGACATTGCTTTACAGAAAAGTAAAGGTACAGTGTCACATTTTTTTTGGACACCTCTGTAAGGGAAATAAGGAATGATAACAGGTTCACTGGAAAAGAAAGCACAGTATCGTTCACAGTTGAACCCAGTTGAACCATAAACACCTCACCCGTGCCATAAGTTAAGAGAGTAACGGGAGTGAATGTCGATACACTGAGGCGAAATTCCGAGCGAAAAGGCTCTTTTCTAACCCAGGTCCTCCCCTCTAGAGCAGAGTCGCCTTGGGGTAGGTGAGGATCCGCTTCAGATGCTGGCCGAAATTCCTGAGATCTCGGCGGCCTCTTCAGCCAGTCGAACCGCTACTAGCTATTGCCCCTGGGTTGGGCTTTCCAGAAAAGCCTCCCAAGCTTCTCTACTATGAATTTTGTTTGGCCCTAAATGGGGATTGCAAGCATTCCCATATTTTATGGCTCAGGGTGCTCCTCTGCGTGTAAAATTCTGCAGCTATCATAATCAAATTCTGGGAATATACATTTGTTTAACGCCGCATTTAAATAAACATCCGCTTGCACGCGCCTCCATGCCGTCATCTGTTTTTCATCTAGTCGTCTCTCGAGGGGATAGTTTCAAACGCCGCCTTCTCTAATACTGCGTCACTTCATAATACGACAGCAGATGACCTTCGCTGTTGCAGCCTTCCTCAGTTTGCTCATTCCGACGTGCTCGACAGTAGAGATCTGGAGCCATCGAAATGGCGGCCGTTGCGGTTGTGCACCAAAATGAAGCAGTAGATGGAATAATATTGCCCAGCCAAGACAAACTGGCTGCGGAAGAAGTGGCGATTGCCCTAGCTGTAGCACACACTACCTCAGAATACAATTTTAAAGATTCACAGGCAGCATATCGCAAGTACATCAGGGGCAGGATTGCACATCTAGCAGCTTAACTCCTGCAAGATAGTTACACCCGTGGCTACCAACCTACGCATAAACACTTAGTATGGGTACCAGGTCTCCAGAGCATCCTAGGGAACGAGAGCGCGCACGCCTCAGCGCAAGGATTTCTCCCCCGGGCACTCAATCTCTTGGAACGGATCTCGTGGAACCTCCTACCCTATTGCTAACCTACAATGAAATACTTCAGCACTTCAGATTATCTCGCCGGGTCTACCCTCCACCGGCAAAGACAATAGACAAAGGGGTGGAGGTAAACCTCCGCAGCCTACGACCAACACTTTTAACAACCAAAGAAGACTATACGGAATAGATCCAGAGTAATTTGACTCCCAATGTAAATTCTGCGGGTAGAAGGCGCACCTGTACCAAATGGTGTGGGCATGCCAGCGAAATCAGACTATCACTAATACCCAGCCAACGCAGGAGGGGTGGGGGGCAGCTCTGTGCAGCTGGGGCGCACAGGGCCAAAACTCATGAAAGAGCGCGGACAGCAGCTTTGGCCAATGGGGTTCCGAACTGAGGACTCCAACCGCCGCTATAACCTCCTAAACATTTTCATATTATTTTTACCACCACCGCCTCGAGCCATGCTGTGAGCAGCCTCGTTGCCACTAGAAAATTCGTGCGCTGAGGTGCAAATCAGATTAATTGTCCTATCCCATTCTTTTTAAATTAGAATTTTGAGTGCCATGGGAGATATTCTCCCACTACAAAAATTTTGAATGCAGTTTTGCTGTCGCTCAGCACAAACATGGCCTTTATGCCGACGCAAGCAAGAGCTATTGCAACCTCCTCTGGGACATCAAGTTGCCGGAGGTCGGGATTGTGCACGGGTCCTCAGGCACAGTAGCCGAGCATTTCAACCCCTTCTCCACTGAGGCGGAGCAGGCAATGTACTAAAGTCTCGGGTTTTCATGTGGGCATCTAATGCTGGTGCTGATGTCGCTTTACAACACATTAAGCACAAAAGACGACACCCCCGTACGACACCAATATGGTACCGCATTGGTTGAGATTATTCACGCTGTCAGTCCGTGCTTGCATATTATGAGGATGGTAAACTGCTTCATCGTTTCTAAAGGATCGCCGTCCATGTAGTCAATGCTGTTCTCTTGGATTTAGACATAACCGAGAAATGAGAGAAATGCGTAGGAAAAACGCATGCAATTTGTGATTTATATTATGGAGCCACTTTAAAAGGGCAGCGTTCAGTGTAATTCGGCCTCGCATTTAGCTTTCATTTGTCAGTGTTGTTGGATTTTGTCTTGCGAATGAGTAAAACTGGCGGCAAATGCAACTCGTTTTGTATGCCGTTCATTTTAGGTGGGGAGTGAGTAACAACATAATTTATCCCAAAGGGGAACGGGGCAGTGGTGGAAGGAGGGAGGTACTATGGTGGGTAAGCCTCCGCTACTTTCTGAGCCCGATCCAATATCCGGTCATGAAATTCAGCGCTAGGCTGCGAAGAGAAGCTTCCCACTGCTTCTTTAAATTATTATTAAGGAATTTTTTTTGGGGGGTGGGGGGGTGTATATCTCCATATGATATAGTCAATGTTGGCTTTAGCCTGGCAGCAATATCAAGCTGTGGAGGGATAGATGGCTAGGTGAATGAGGTGGCGGAAGGCAGGAATGGGAATTAGGCGACTTTGAAGCTGGCGCCAGACAATCTGATGATAAAGAGAGGCTTTGCGGTGTGCCAGGGAAACACTAGGTGACCTTGGTGGTAATGGTGACATATATTATGAAGGGAGAGGACAAGGCCCCGCGCCGTAAGTGAGCCACGTAGCCGAATGTGGACTCCCCTGCCTGCGGCCGGACAGTGAAACCTCTGGCACAGGCTTGAGCCACCT
>JAJIZL010024672.1:167583-194023 GCA_023969395.1 Amblyomma maculatum
GGGGGGGGGGGGGGGGGGGGGGGGGGGGGGGTCCGGAAGGGTTGTAGAATGAGTTAACAGGTGTTTAGGAGGAAAGCCAGAGCTGAACGAGATATCCGGTGTTTAGGAGGAAAGCCAGAGCTGAACGAGATATCCGGCCCGCACTGATATTATGAATGGCTGATTTGGAATCAATGACAATGGTGGTAATTTCGGAAGTTGTCACAGCAAGAGCGATAATTGCCTCTTCCGCGTCCTCCGAAAAGGAGGCGTATATGTTGGCAGTCATTTTAAGACAGGCGGTCGAGTTAACAGCTGAAAAGTCACGGGAAGGGGCGGATGAATGTTCCATCGCACTGACATAGAGCACACCCTTCATATTGGAATGTCATCTTTGAAGGGCTTCCACCCGTTTTTGACATCGTTGCGCGTAATGAAGAGTGCGCATGTTCTTAGGTAGGGTCGGATTGTGTAGGTATTGATGAATATAATTGGGAATAGGGTGTCTAGATTCAATTACCGAATTAAAGTTTATGGCCAGATATTTAAGTAGAAGCCGACAGTGGTGGTCGAGCACACCTGGCTTACGGTGAGATGAGATGAGCCGCTACTATTTAAGAATTGTTGTTTAGGATGCCTGCTAGAAGACGACGTTCGGTTGAGGCATTAAAAGGAATATCAAGGGAGTATTGGTGAACACGGCGAAGAACATCGATAACCTAGATTTCTGCACAGGAGAGGTGAAAGTGCAGTAGTGAGCACGTAAGTATGCTAAGCACAAAGGCATGCATAACATGGAGAAGTTCCGATGCGCGGAGGCCTCCGTGCTTTTTAGACATATGCGCCTACGAGGCGGAGGGTGTGATTTACAGCAGTACAAAGCGTTGGAAGAGTAGGCGTCAGTAGGTTGGATTAAATGAAAAGACGAAGTACTGGAATCTGAGGGACATGTTAAATAGCTTGATCCATAACGTAAACGGTTATATAATGTCGATAAAGGCGGTATGAGGGTAGAAGCAGGTGTTCACATTTTTAGCCGCACAGTGTAGCTTCATAGCGCCAGATGGTTCTACTACTATGCTCGAAGCTGCTTGTAAGGTGTCTTTGATGTGGCCATCAGATTCGCGCTACCAGAGAGCAATGTCATCGCAATAGCGAGAGAAATTAAGAGAGGGGATGGAACGAAGAGAAATGGGTATAGGTAACATACCGCACCTTAAGACGAAAGGAGATAGGGGAGAGCCTTCCGGGAGTGGCCTAAGCACTACAAAGCATGGTTAGCCCAGCATGTGGCGGAATGGACCATGTTATTAAATGCACCATGCAGGCCGAGACATGGTAGGGCTCGTAAATCAATACTACCATTAAGAACAAGAATGTCATTCTTAAGACGGAGCATAACATCTTAGCCTGAAAGAGACTCGCGGAAGCCAACTATGCGTTTTGCAAGTTGCGTGAGTATAACATGCACAAGTGTCTTGCCCCTGCCGGGAGGAGAGAAATAGGCAGAAATCTTTCCACGTGATGTGGTTTATTAAGTTTGACACCGAATATTGCCTGGGCGTCGTTCAATGTTGGTAGTAGGGTTCCAGTGTCGATGCAGCGGCTAAAATTTTGAGTGAGGATTATCTAGGTTTCGGAGGATTTTATTGGTAACCTTCTCCGGGCAGGTCTGTGACGTATTTATTCGGGTCGCGAGGGCACGTCGTGCTTCCGTATCTGTTATAGGGACATCAAGAAGCTGGTTAGGGCTGCACTAGTAGGGAGGGACAATAATGTGGTAGGCGGTGGGTAGATGTTGGTTAAGCAGGGTATTGAAATGGTGATCAATTGCCTTAGTGCACATGTGAAGATTTTAGTTAAGTGGTGCTTATTAGATATACGAGAGACAGGACGTGGGGTCAAGTAGGTGGCGAAAGAGTTGCCATGTGCATCAGTTGTCGAGTTGACCATGTATCACTTCTCAAAACTGAACGTATTGTGGAGTGGCCAACTACATGTGTACTGTGTAAGTTGTTGGTCCATCTTGGACAATTTGAGCCGGAGTTTTCGATTGTGGCGTTGCCGTCTCTATTATCGGAGGAGGGACTGCTCGGCTTCCCACACGTGAAGAAGTTTAGAGTAAACAGTGTTAAGAGGAATATGCGAAGGCCGGGCCGATTTTTAAGCCCGATCATCACACTGAAGTTGCTGGACCCAGGACAAGAGATCGTGGATAAGAGAGGGGACAATCGAGTCAAGTGTTTGTAGAAATGTATACAAAATTGTGAGCCTAAGCTGCTTCGGGGAAATTGGGGTGTGTCGGAGGTGTACTATTGCAGACATTGTGGCCACTACTTAGATTGATTTGGGCATAACGCCTGGTGGCATGCCGAATTTTGTGGACCGTGAGAACGGGGAATGCGTCCCAGCCAACGCTAGCATCTAGCCGGGTCGAGATCACAGAGTCGTTATGTGGGGTAACGCGGTTACCTTGTGTGTAGTTCAGCAGGACCTTGCCCTTTGGACTAAGCTGGAGGTAACCCCAGTGGGGTAGGGAGCAGTGAAGTAAAGCCCTATAACAAAGGGCGTGTACTGGCATCAGAAAGAGCGCGTGTATAAAGGCAGTCATAACAATTGTGACGACTTTGACGACGACTATATACGGTAAGAATTAAAAAGAGTAGAGAGACCTTGGTGGTTGAAGTGACCCAATCCTGAATATTTTGCTGCGCAGACTCCATGAAGGATTCAACTGAGGCTAAAAGGGGGTTACAGTATCAATTAATTTGTCTAGCTTGCATTAAACAGCAGTCAGACGGTCTTCTGATGAATGAGCAGGGTAGGGAAAAGGGAGCTTGCGTGTTTTGAAGCGAAAAGCTTCACTACGATGCTCGGCAAGCTCGCTCTCTCCTAACCTGCTCGTTCATCAGAAGACCGTCTGACTGCTCTTCAAAAGCTTCACTACGAGGGTCGGGAGCCGAGCTTCGCGTAAACCCCGCCGGGGTGGCGGAGTGGTTACGGCGCTCGACTACTGTTCCAAAGGACGCGGGATCGAATCCCGGCCTCGCCGGTAGCTTTTCGATGGTGGCCAAAAGCAAGGCGCCCGTGTGCTGTACGATGTCAGCACACGTTAAAGAACCCCAGGTGGTCGAAATTTCCGGAGTCCTCCACTACGGCGTCTCTTATAGCCGAAGTCGCTTTGGGACGTTAAAACCCCCAAACCAACCAAACCGAGCTTCGCGTATGTCGTATGCCGTGTTCCTTAGGCCGTGACATCAGAGTCAAGGCGAGCTGCGCAGCCCCCTCGACAATCTCTGCCGGCGTCGCCTACTATTGCTTGAGAGGTGTGGACTCCTCCTCATTAAAAAAATGTCTCCATCCGGGAATCGAGCCTCCATCACTTGGATCCCCAGCCGATCGATTTACGGCTGCGCCAAGCTCCGAGTTGTGAAGCGCACTTCATAATTCCGCTTGTCTACCTTGACAATGATAGCGGGATTCTGCAAGTGCCAGATACTGCGATTGGCATGCAATTTCAGTTAGGGTGACGTCAAAGATGTGTCGGCTCTCACCTGCTGTAGGCAATGAGGACCAAGCGGGAACGAGTGTGCTCCAACGGCGACGGGCGGCGCTTCTTAACTTCCATGAGAGATGCTGGCCTTTTCTTTCCTGAGTAAACGAATTATAGAATGCCGGTGAAGTTAGACGAGCTCGACATGGAAGCCAAGGAGAGTTTAGCTGCTGGAGAGCGACGCAGAAGACAGAAGTTAACTTCTGATTAACTTCTGAATTATTAGGGTAGTCACTGCTTTTCGTTACGTATATCCAGGCATAGCAGAGCTAAGCGATCTTTAAATTTTTATTGCGAAGCAATACTACTTTAGCTACCACCTCAGCCCGTCAAAAGGCGCGGCGGTGGCAACCACGCTTGACCTTTAGCGTGATGATGATGATGATGCTAACTTTATTTTCCACCAGATTAGGAGGCCCCCAATTCCCGCCCCCCGGCACGCAGGCCTAAGGGACGGGAGCAGAGACCTCCTCGATCAGAAGCAGGCAAAGAGGTCTTGGCTCTTCGCGACTTCTTCCGCCTGTCTGTGTGACGTCATACAATATGTGTAAGAGTGGGGGCTCAACTCGCACCGTCACCTTGTGCGGTGGCAATTACGGACTCACTCCATTCCTCTCACTAGTGGCGCTGCGTGACGTCATACATTCTGTGTAAGAGCGGGGGCTCACCGTCGCCTTGCGCGTTGGCAGTTACGGCCTGACTCCGCTCCTCTCGCCAAGCCATGAGATGCCGCCTACAGTCAAAGCGCTTAGGCAGGCTGCAAAGAGGAAGCAAAAGCGAGCCACAGAGACAGAAGAAGAGCGACAAGAACTGCTTTCCAAGCGACGATCGCAAGCAGCAGCCAGGCGGAAAAGGCGGTCAATGTCTTCGGTAGCAGACTCGACGTCAGAAGCAAGAGAAAGAGGTACGAATTTGTCCGATCGTTTGGAACGTGCGTCTTCTAGCAGCACTACCAGTTGGGCGACTAAAGTAGCGAAAGGCGAAAGCCTGAGAAGTTTCACCTTGTCTAGCGTTCCTGCCAATTCCACACTTGAATGCGCGCCAAGGAACGCCACGCGACATGAGGGATGGCGTACAATCGAAACGCACACTTGTCGGAGAAAGTGTGTCAGATAGTGCGGCTTTCTTCCAGACGTATGTAAAACCATATCTAAACATAGTACAGTCAAGCGTCACAATAGCCATAACAGCAAATATAACCGGAGCATCACCATGATGAAAATTTGGAGGACGCTTAAGCTTCGCTTTCAAGAGTGGAACGCGATAGCGTTGCTGCACCTCGTTCGGACCGCCCACTCATTCGCTCGGTATGCTCTTGAGTCACACAAAGATATAGTTTTCATACTCAACACTTCTAAGTGCACTGTACAACTTTTTTCTAATTATTTGTTCAAACAAGTGCTTCTCACAATCTACATTATCGCATTGTGTTGTCACACTACAACGTTTCTTGCTCCCGTGTTCCTTTAGCGTTCACACGCACTGAGTATGTCGGTCAGTCAGCACACACATACACACACACTAAACTGGCATTTTCACTCATCGTAGTGTAAGTCATTTTGGACTCGCTTGGGACCACCACGCAGAAGCCTGATTCCTCGGAAGCAGCTCGGCACACATAGCAGGGGACGCTTTCCCAGCAGAAGCGCTACGGCGCAGAGATAACGTCAGAGGCGTCCGGCATCAGACGCTGCACCTAGCAATCGCGCTGTGAGCGGAAAGAGGAGCCGCGTCGCCTAAACACCACTGTTCGAGTGACGCACGCTGGATGTTGGAAGCGGAGAGAGCGAGAAAACTTATTAAACGCAAGGGTAATGGGACATCCTCGCACCGGTACCCGCGCGGCCCGAAGGGGAGAAGCGGGTGAGCGAAGATAGTGATCTAAAGAAAGGAAAGAGGCTTGATTCTACAACCCGTGAAGGTGCACGGCGAAACGTCAGGGGCGAATGGCGTGCCACGTGTCGGGGCATCGCCGCACATTGCGAGGAGGGGTTCTTCTGTGTTTGCCGCAAGATGGCTCTGCATGTGCGCAGAGCGCAGAAGAAATGTAGCGGAAACGTACTTCGCTACTCGTGTAACTGCGACTTCTGTAAGTAACATGCTCATAATTACCGATATACACGTCAGTATAGGGAGCCCAAGCTCAAGTTTCGCCGCGCGACGGCAGCGCCGCATTCCTGGCGTGGTGGCGAAATGTGCAACGATGGGGCCTCGCCGGAGCAGACACTCCGCTAGCTTCCTCTGCACGCGCGGCGATCGCGTTGCGCCTGGTGGTTATTTGGCGATACAAAACGCTTCCGCTGATGTGAAACGGATGTACTAAGTAGCATTGTGTCATAGGAAGCCACAATAGTAGGCGTAGCACCAAAAGACGAGGCTCACGCGTGAAACTTCGCAGTTTTCTTTGGAAGCGTGTCCGCGAGACCTGTTTTCCAACCGCATGACAGCGTTCTGGAAGTCTCGCGTTCTTTGTGGAAACGAAAAGAGCAAATTTCCCCTTTCTTTATAAACTCAGAAATGTTGACAGTTGACAAAGACGGCTTGGAGAGGCATCAAAAAAGTACAGTGGTTTAACACCATGCATAAAAAGTGAAGAGGGTGGAAGATTATCCTGCTCTTCGCTCCCCGCGTGTCCAGTTTCGGCGATTTTCTGTGCTCTCTCCCTGCTTTGTGGGTGCTCTGAAGGCAACCAAATCAACTGATGCGACGTCCGCGATCGAGACTGATGTGTGAATGTGCTCTAAGTGTCCACAGCTGACTTTTCATTTTAGAGCGCAGCTCTTTGGCGTCCGTTCCTCGGTTTCGCGTCGGCGTCGTCGTCGGCCTCGTAACCAGCTCCGCCCCCCTTTCATCCCCCCAGCGTTAGCAGTGACCGACTGATATCGCTGGATGCCGCTGACGCCGCTAGAGAGTCAAGATAACGTGACTGCATAGAACACCGTCGCCGCCATGCAGAAAGAGGAAGGGAGGGTCCCCCCCCCACCCCTGTTCCTGTGTGGCGGATAGGGTGCTCTTCAGCTGCCGACGCGCCGGTTATTTCACGTAGGCCCCGGCACGTCGACGAATACGTGACCACCTTCCCACGGCTAGACCTGGTTCTTGGCGCTGCGGAAGCGAGGGTATCATATTGTTTGCGTCGGAATCGGCGGCGTTGTCCCTGAAACCAACTCCGCAGCTGGGGTTGACTCACTATCGGCGTCAGCAGCATCAGTCCGTCGCTGCTATCTCTTCCCTCCTCCCTTTATCGCGTTGTCCGGTTTTTGATTGACCAAGAAAATATCTAGGAACGAGGCCTTTTTTTTGGGGGGGGGGGGGGTGCGGATGGGGTTGGAAAATATGCCTTGCTGAGACGCTTTTACAGATTTTCGCAAATTGGCCAATAAGTGAACCAATATTATATTTTTATTATTATTATTATTAACGAAGATATGTCGGAAGTGCAGTACAAAAGTGATCCTAGCTATGGCTCGACTGACACTACTCGCACGGAGCACCCCATTCGCGTCACAGGGTTCGTGAGTGCAAACCAAATATTATAAATGAAGCACAACCATTTAATAAGAACCGAAATAAAACACTATGTAGTACAACCTTGGATTTCACCTGCCTCCCTAGCCAGCGAGCCGGTTATGTCGCGTGCAGCGCACGGAGCACGCATGTGCTTATGAGATTGCTAGCATTCTTGTCTTTGAAGAAACACCTTCTTCGGACTACATACTTATTCTTCTACTGCAAGATTTTCTTTGCTAACGTCGTAATAATAAAATAAGAAATCCGTATATAGATCGCATGCAACAGGCCAAAACGATGGTCAACGAGCGGGCCACTTTATTTCACAGTACTGATGATACTTAAGCAGTTTTTAAACATATTATATACGACAATATAATTACATAGCGGACTTACCTCGAGATGCACTTCCTACGTTTTTTGCTAACGTAGGACGCAATCACAATCAATATTTACTCATCCCCGTCTGTTGTCTGCTCTACAGTGCAGACGTGAATAAAAAGTTTCCCGCCTATAATTAAGTATCCTTCATGAAAATACGCGTCAGGTTTCCCAATAAAACCGGAATGCAGGTGGCATGTCGCGGTGCGCCTGCGGGGGCGCGTCAAGGCGCGTGCTCATGCGAGAGAAAGCGCACGGCGCACGCCGTGAAGGCAGCGATCGAGCTGAGCCGGCGACGTCCAGTGCGTGCTTTTCTGTCCGCGCGACAAAAGCAGCGCGAGACGTCTGCACGTGCGCGGAAGCGAGCGAGCGAAAGGAGAAAACTTGCACGGGATGCCTAGGTGGTGCCGCCGCGTTTATGCCCAGTTTCTATTTTTCTGTCAGAGATGGCGCTCCCTGTCAGGAGCAGCAGCGCCGCTCGACGGTGCTTTGGAAGCCTATAACGTTCTACGGCACGTTTCTAAGGCAACACCGCATTCACTAGAAGCGCTTTTGTGCCGCTTTCAAGCATCGAACTCGTGGCTGAGTGTTAGCGTCTCCATCTCACACTCCGGAGACCCTGGTTCGCTTCCCACCTAGCCCATCTTTGAAGTTGCTTTTTATTTATGAAATGCATGCCGGGATTTATCGCTCACGGCCAACGCCGCCGACGACACCGACTTTTCTGCGACACAAGCTCCTTAACGCTACCGCGTTAATATAGCACAGCCGAGAATCACCACAAACGGTACAATAGTAGTACCACGTATTGCTTCGCAATCACCAGGCTTAACCAAGCTAAGCCACAACCATTTGTTTGTTCAGGCGGTAGGGAAGGATTCCGGGCGAGAAGGGCTGTAGAATTATTAGGGGCCGGTGTGGAGGGCTGTTGTGGCTGTAGGATGAAAGAAAAGAAAATGCACGGGCCTGCTACTGCTCTGTAGCTGAGCCACCTTTGCTGCCTCGTGCGGAGATTCATTTATAGGAAGGGAAAGGCGCGGTAACTGTCTCACTTGTTTTTTGTGGACACCTCAACCACGCCGTAAGGGAAGGGAGGAAGGTGGGAGTGAAGGTGGGAAGAAAAAATGCCCACGATTATGTTACTTCCTAATGCGAAATTTAAGCGCAGCTCATCAGCTGTTTCATCTTTTCGATAAATTGAGGCAAAACTAAGAGGCGTCCGTGTGCTGTGCGATGTCAGGGCACGTTAAAGATCCCCAAGGGGTCGAAATTACTCCGTAGCCCTCCACTACGGCTCCCCTTTCTGTCTTTCCACTTTCACTCCCACCTTCCTCCCTTCCCTTACGGCGCGGTTCAGGTGTCCACAGAGCAAATGTGACAAATACTGCGCCTTTCCTTTCCCGTGAACCAATAGAGAAAAAAAAGAGGCAAGGATTTCGAGCAAGGCACATAAGCACAATTACATCTTTTTTTTAATTTTTCACAGGTATTCCTTCAAGAAACACTCCACTAACAGTTCTTGGCTGTCATGAAAGAAGCTTTGTGGTCCGAGAAATGAAGAGAGCAATTGAGTTATCGGGAAGTTGCGGGAGGCAGCGCGTGGGTCCATAAACGTTGCGCAACGAACAGATAGCAGCGACTCGACTCGCTGACGCCGCTAGCGAGTGAAGCGAGCCTGGAAGCGAGTGAGAACGGGATGCACGCACCGTGATCCGCCGCTGTACGGTTGCTTTCTGCGGATGAAGGATGCGAGCGGTATTGTATCCCCCTCCGGACCGGCCGTCTCGGTGCGCCCGCATACTTGCGGAGCGGGTCGGCGTTTCCGCAACCGGAGAGCACCCTCGCCTCCACTCAGGAAGAGGGGGGGGGGTCTCCTCTTTCTGCATTGCGGCGACTGTGTTCTACACAGCACGTTGTGTTGACTAGCTAGCGACGTCAGTCAGTCGCTGCTAGCGCTGCCTCCGGCGACCCCCTTTCTTTTCCTCGCGTGCTCTGGTAGCTGCGCGCGCTCCTGCCCCCATCATTCGCCGCTGAGTGTACCCCCCCTCCTCCTGCGAGGCTGCGGTGGCCAAAGCGCCGGCTCGAACGGGGGGGCTGAAAGGGGGGGCGGAACTGGTTACGAGGCCGACGCCGCCGCGAAACCCAGGAATGGCCGCCAAAGAGCTGCGCTCTAAAAAAGAGGAGCCGTAGTGGAGACTACGGAGCAATTTCGACCACCTGGGGATTTTTAACGTGCGCTGACATCGCACAGCACACGGACGCCTCTTCGTTTCACCTCTATCGAAACGCAGCCGCCGAGGTCGGGTTCGAACTCGGGTACTCCGGCAAAGTAGTCGGGCGTTTTACCACTGCACCACCTCGGCGGGGGAGGAGAGAAGTGAAAATATAGAAGAAAAAAACGAAGAGGGAGAGAAAGACGCGCGCCGCAACAACAGCCGTCGTCCACCACCGAAGTTGTGGCGGGTGCATTGACGGCCTACAACAGATAAAACGTCGGTGGCGGGCTAGCCCCCGCCGCAAGCGGCGGTGACCTACCTGTCCCAGCTTCATCAGGGGTGCGCGAGAGACGGACTAGGAAGTCGCTGAACGTGCCTGGGTCTAAGGAGGGGAAGGGGTAGGACACCATTAGAGAGATTTGATGGAGCTCTAGACTCCACTTTGGTTTTTGTGCGTTTATAGGACCAACTTCATTTTGTAGTGGTGCATTTGATTTTGTCCAGAGCCTATTGAGAGTACCGGGGCCTAGCTCGTCTGAGATCCGGACCTATTGGCAGGAGACGGTGTAGAGCTGGGTCCTCAACGCGTCATTCCGTTCTCTCTACGGTAGTGTCCTCTTAGCAGCGTCACCTGGCGACAGATAGCGGAGATATTGTAAAAGTGGATAAGAGCACTCAATGCTTGCTGGAAATTTTGCATTGGCGCTGGCTGAGCTCATGCGTCTCTCAGTGTTTAGGCCAATGCTGTGGGTAGGATCGCTGGCCATAGACTCGGGATCTCGAACGCCAGGCTCTATATGTCGAACGCCGGATGAGAGGCCGCAGTTACAGGATCAGTTACGCCACATCGCGGACAAAGCGAAAGGGCTGGACCGAGGCAGACGTCCGGATGATGACCGATCTTTAGTCGAACGTTGCAAGCTTCAACCTTGCGTCTGAGGGGAACGCAGCGATGTACACATCCTTGATAAAAGATGTGCTGAGAATGGAGTCGGTCGAGCCTGTACGCCGAACCATCATGATGAGGTCGTGCCGGTCAAAGTCAAGAAGACTAGAAGTGATTTGGTTTGATGAATGCTCCAAGGAAATTCCGTGAATGATGCCTGTGCACGTATTCAGGGGTGACCAATGTACAGCCTTTTGATATATCAAAAGTTTACACCCCAGAGGATTTGCGTTTAAGCCGTATATTATGACCTGTAATAATCGTGGAAGTCCTAGCCATTGGAGAGGATGTTAGGAAAACTCTTGCCTTCAGCAGGTATGGGAACTTGGGAATGCATTAGGAGCCACGTAGTATCACTGAGAGGTAGACCTCTGGGCTGTAAACTTTTGATAAAGTCTGAACGTCGCATTGTCGAAGGTAGTGCCTTTAAAAATAAGGGACTTAATTTTGTGCAATGTCTCTGTATGATGGTTGTTAGGAGTCCTGATAAGCAGGGTGTTATTCGTGGAATTAAGTGGAAATACATCAATACTTGCTGCAGCAGTTGAGATTATTTAGGATTGGAGAACTGGTTGCCGAAGAGCGTGAGCACGAATTTTGGAGCAGAAAAGGCCCCACGAACGCGACTAATGTCCCTGTAGTCGGCGGCTTACAATTCCGGTGGGCGAAGCGTGATCCTGTAAGGCGCTTTCGAGATGGTTTCCTTCATTTCCGACTGGAGGGTAATGTATTTATTGAGAAGTTTCAGACGCAGCCTTCGTGCGCTACATGTAAGCTACTGTCGACGGGTTCTTCTGTGGAGCTCGGCTTTCTTTCCACCTTGTATGCGTCGAGCATAGCGGGAGGGTAGTGACATTCTCTAGGCCTAGCAACAGTGTAGATGTCGAATATCGGGCTGATTCGTGGAGTAGGGAGCACAAATACCGGATGATGGTGGTCGGGGTTGGTCTTGAGCTACTCCCGATGGTATTGAAATCTGTGGAAGGGCCTTGATCTGAAACCACTAATTACGAAACTCGTCGGAGTCCATCAGAGACACGTCCATTCGCTCATGTCCCTTAGGTGGCCGATCTACTCTGTTCCAAGTGCAGATGTCCAGCCGGATGTATGAGAGGTGCTGCTGCTTCATTACTCAAATATCAATCCAAAGATGTTTACCCGTCAATTTTTGTCAGTAGAGGCACCCGGCAGATGAACCGGGGTATATTCGGATTCGAACTCCAACGCGGCGGGCATGGTTAGGTATGACGGAGCACAGGTTAGGTCCCGTCATTAAAGCGAAAGTCTTACTATCCTCTCGTGGAAAAGACAAAACAGTGCCCGTCGATGCTTATTTGTGCTTCCGCTCACTAAACTAGATTCAGGATTATATGATCCTGACCTGCCCCGCCGGGGTGGTGCAGTGGTAAGACGCCCGATTACTGTCCGGTGTTCCCGGCTTCGAACCCGACCGCAGCGGCTGCGTTTCGATGGAGGCGAAATGGAGTAGCGTCCGCGTGCTGTGCAATGTCAGCGCACGTTAGATTCCCAGGTGGTTGAAATTACTCTGTAGTCCACTACGGCTCCCCTTTCTCTATTTCCACTTTCACTCCCACCTTCATCCCTTCCCCTACGGTGCGGTTCAGGTGTCCACATAGCAAGTGTGACATATTCTGCGCCTTTCCCTTCCTGTGAACCAATTATTAGTTATTATGATCCTGACCTCGCTTAAGAAAACAACATAATCGAACATAATAAGCTTTCTCGGGCGTAACCCTTGTTAGCTGAGCTAAGCGGCAGCTATTTTTGACTGCTCTAAACTTTACATTTAATGCACATGCTCAAAAGGAAAAATAAGATTATAACCAAATGAATTCAGGGTTCGCATTCGAATTGGATGCACTTTCAGTTTACAGCGTTTCAATTTTCTAATTATGTCTGTTTTGTCTCAAGCAGGTAAAACTGAGAAGGCGCCAAGCGACATTGATGTGGCTCCAGCGTGCGAGTTTAGGGACGGAAAACCTGGCAATCAAGACAGCAGTCTACCGAATTCTTCGTAAGTACCGAATTCAGACAAGATACATTATACAACCGCTAAGGCCGTACGCTCTTCGCTGTTACCCTTTAGGATCTCTAAATTATTTATATTTCAAAGCACATGTAGCCTGCATGAATAGAGCCTACTTTCTAGGCATAAGGGCTGCAACAAATCTAAGAAACAGCAAATATGACAGAACATTGGCACGAAAATGAAAAATTATTAATATGCTTGTTTACAAACGAAGCTGAAGATTACGATGTCTTCGTTGTTACTTCTCACGCGCCTCTTCCAAAGTACGCCGGGCCGGAATCATAAGAAGCCATTTTTTTTATCACATCTACTTCAAGAACAACGATGTCACTTCGCAGGAATCTTGCTCGCTGCTAATTGCCTTTTGTGATTGCTGCTGGCCTTACAGCTCGCCTCTTACGTGGATGCCACTTTCCAGGCTGACGTCTTCTTTGCACATTACTTAGCACCCTTATCTCACCTCCGGCGCATGAAAATATATATGAATGGTATTTCGACAAATAAAAAACGTTTTAGAGAAAAAAAAAAACGAATGGATATTCATCCAATATTTTGCCGCGAAATTCTTACCGGGCAATAATTTCTACGCATGGCGCAAAAACCCTGTGATCTCTTGGAGCAGCCTTCGAAATATCCATGCTTTCCAGTGAACCCATTTTTCTTAAGTACTGTTCCGTGGTGTACACCTGCATTGCAGGTTCACTCCGGTGAGGCCACTAAGTTTTTTTATTTCAGAAACCATTCAGCGCAAGAGAAATGTGCCATTTATTCTGCATTTTAAACAACTTTTTGAGTATGCCATCTAATGTACATATATGATCGCGATCGCCTGAAAAGCGTTAACAACGTATCACACGCTATGTGCCATATTATTTTCTTTATGCAGTAAGGTTTCCGTACCCTTAGGGCTGAAAATTTATGCTTACATGCAGATGCGCGCTACGCATGTTAAGGCAAAAGGAACAAATTTCAGGAATTGCATGGCTTTTGCACTTGTTCTAACGTTCCATCGACCTTCTCGTTTCTTTCTGCGAGAATTCTAGTATTGTGAAATGTTATCTGCCTAGCTCGGAAGCCTTTGCTGCAAAATTCGTTTGCAAAATTTACGGCAAGGAATACACAGTGGAGCATTGGTTCAAGAAGCATATGTCTTCTAAGCACGCTATGAAATGAATGACTCAACGACCGACGCATTTCGTTCATTGGCATCAGCACAACACAAAATTGTCAAATAAAGCACTCTTCAGCAGTATAACTCTATAAAGTGACACACAGGCCTTCACCTTTCACATTTGGCGTCCACTCATGTCGCCCGCGTGGCTTACTCCATCTTGAAAGCAGCAGATGTGGACATCTGATTGGTTAGAAACTGCCTTCTGCAATTGTCTAAGCGCTCAAAACGACAAAGGCGGCCGTTGTTACCGACGGAACGTGCAAATGGGCAATATTGGAAAGATTAAAACTTTTAAGCGCTTGCTTGGCATAGTGACTAGCGGCATTTCATGACATTAGAGATAAAACTACTCGGTGCACAATGTAACATATCCTTTCTGTGAGCCTCCGTTTAGATTTAGCTTCATGCGCTGAAATATTACGCGCACTGCCTTCTAAAACGTTACTCATAATCAACAACTCTGCCTCTAGGTCGGAACAAAGCCAAGTGTCCTGAAAATTTTTCGCACTTCTTACCATACACCAATCCTTACACACTTGGCTTGTCTTTAGTGATACGCTGCCTCTAGTCGGGAACAAAAATTGGCACCGAAGAAGAATGCCATCAGTTCTCAACACGGTAAGAAAATATCGCATTATTCGGTGACTACGTCATGCGATGTTGTGACACTCGTGCGCCGCCCGTTTCCGATCCCGCTCAACGAAATAAACGCGGAATACAGGATGTACTGTCTCCGATTTTTGGTTAGCCATCTGCGAGATTCGTTTACAAGTAACATTATTATAAAAGAATCTGGAAGATTAAACAGGAGCGGTTGAAGCTCATTTGTTGACAGTAAAGAGGCAAAATGGACTTTGTTATTCTTTACAGATCAGCGCACCAGGACACGACATACGGCAACTCATAATAGCAGCAAACGGGTCGCAGACTTAGGCTTTCTTTTATTATATATCCAGACAGACTGGATGTACAAACATAGGAGGGAAAGCCACTTTTGCTGTTCGATTCGGCCTGCTCTAAATTAGTGGAATAATGCGTTGGTCGCTTCACATTCGGAGTCCGTTAAACACGTTCTCGTCTCGCACAGTTGAACATAGAGAGGCTCGTCAAATATCAAGCCCATCCCGGCGCCACGGGCTATCCTAGTGATTTGATAGTTTCAGTACCGCAAATGATTCTAAAATATAAAAAGGTGGAGTATCCAGCAATCTGCGCATATGAGCAAAGCAGGCGAAAAGACACTGAAAGGAAACATATTGTTGGTCTTGTCGAAAAGAAACAAAGCGACTCAGGCTATGAGAGACGCCGTAGAGGAGGACTCCGGAAATTTCGAATACCTGGGTTTCTTTAACGTGCACTGATATCGCACAGCACACGGGCGCGTAGCTTTTCGCCTTCATCAATAAGCGGCTGCCAAGGCCGGATTCGATCCCGCGTCCTTGGGAACAGTAGTCGAGTGCCGTAGCCACTGCGGCACTCCGCCGAGGTTAAACATATTGTGGGGATACCCAGATTGCATTAGTTGTGCAATCTTTAGATGATCGCCCAAAACAGCAACATAAAATACCTTTTGCAGCCCTTGAAGAATATTGTGGGTGTTTAAGCACGGCTGCGTTTCGATGCAGGCGAAACGAAGTCACGTCCGTGTGCTGGGCGATGTCAGATCTCCGCTTTCTCTGTTTCCGCTTTCACTCCCACCTTCCTCCTTCCCTTACGGCGAGGTTTAGGTATAAGTTTAGGTGTCCGAAAAATGTGTCCCCTGCCGGGGTGGCGCAGTGGTTACGGCGCTCGACTACTGTTCCCAAGGAAGCGGGATCGAATCCCGGCCTCTACGGCCGCTTTTTGATGCAGGCGAAAAGCAAGGCGCACGTGTGCTGTGCGATGTCAGTGCACGTTAAAGAATCCCAGGAGGTCGAAATTTCCGGAGTCCTCCACTACGGCGTCTCTCGTAGCCTGAGTCGCTTTGGGACGTTAAACACCACTAACCAAACTGAGCAAAATTGGTGTGCAGATACAGCGCCTTTCCTTTCCTATGAACCAATAATAATAATAATTATTATTAAAATCTTTATTAAGCGCATGGCTGGAACAGTGAAAGAGTGAAAGCTAGAAGAGGTGTAGAGAATGTGAATGTCGTCCTGGTAGTAATAAAGGCCTCATTGGAAAGAGAAAATCAAAATACATATACTGTTAGCATGGCTCCGCTAGCCCAGGTATCGTGTGTCATAGCCCCGTAAGAGAGATCGCAGCAGCAGTGTACCTGTCATAACTTTGCAGGACGAGTAATCATTTTCTTTTGCAGAGAAGTTTCTAAGTTTATAGTTACACTACGAGGGAATTATTTTTTTGCGTTGGGGGGGCATTACAAGCCACCACTCAATCATAAATACCGATATTCAGTTCAGTTCACTAGTTTAAATACTCGACGCGCATTGAAATTGTAAACTAGGGTAAATTCCGCCACACTCGCAATTCAGTTCCAAACATCATTGACAATCGCGACAGGTGGGCTCAGTGGCAAATCAGGACGTAGAATTACTAAACTCCACAATTCCAGACACCCTTAATACCGAAATCGAAACAGCCGCGTCCTTCACACATGGGAGGCACACGGCGGCCTGCAAAAAAGGTGGTAGTGAACAAATATAATACCCCTCTCAAAATTTCCATCGCAACATTGACTAAAGCGATTGAAGCCTATGCAGCTGACAGTTGGCATGTCAGCAATGGGGTCAGCTATGGAAATATATAGACGGAATCTCGGCTTGAAAGATACGTGACATTCTTCCGCTGTGTTAGGATCCAGATCACCATTACTCAGTTCTACCGACTATTACTTAGCAAGAACAACCAACAGAAAAGTTATCCGAATCCTCCGTAAATCTCGCTAAAAGATGACGACCTTCTCCAAGCCTTAAAAGAATAGTGCCACTATTCGCCCACCACTCCCGGACTACCGCTCTAACTCCAGCCCCAAATTGGACGCAGATATCCCGGCATGGGAAATACTGCCAGCGATGTACAACCTTAGAACGACGTCAACTCAGGGGATTCGAAAAAATCCCTAACAAGACGCTCAGGAACCTGGATGAGCGCCGTACATGCCAGACCTCTTCAACGATTCCTAGCAAAATGGAGTACTTCAGCGAAATGGACATGTGACGACACACGTGCGCATATTTCCACGCAGCCTTCGCCTTTTTATTGTCCGGCCGAGCATTACATGTCCGCACATTGGACTGCATTAGCGATAAAACACTGCGACACCCGAGGCATGCGCCAGCGAAGTGGCTACAAAAAAAAACTACCCGGTTAGGAAGAGCGGCTTTTTTCTTTCTGCTAGTGAGATAAGTATGGCGTTGGTATGCTCGCCTGCTGCCACTGCTAATCGAATAAACAACTACTACGTTTTTAACTTGAGATTTATCCTTCAGCCGAAACGACATCACACATCTGGTGACCCGTACAACAAACTATAACTTATCGCCATCTACAAGCAAGAGCAACAGCTTTAGGAACGGTACTGCCGACTCAAAGCTCTCGTGCAGTGCCATCCTGCCAGCTCCGCCTAGGACGTCAGAACCCCGGCACATGGCATTCCGTACGCTGCCCCGCTCGACGTCTGGCGTGTAGCTGTCCAGCTTCTGCCGTTTTGGCCGTATTCATCCCAGATATGGTTCGTTTAAGCCGAGGCCTACTTCTCCGTCGCACGCATCACACTAGACCGGACCTGCTGCGATTATCTCGTCGCCCACCTCGATGTCCACTAAGCCAACGAGAAACGAAATATCCTTGGCAACCCACCAACGGCCGAGCTTTACGAACGTTTCAAAACCTAACTCATCTGCCACCGGCCACTATCGGCAGACCAGAAACTGCGTCAACTATAGCACGCAGAATTTGCTGTGCGCATGCCTTCGCACCTCGTCCGCCGCATAGGTGCTCTCTCGGGCAACATGAAGTCCAGGATTTATACTGCCGGCGCTCTGGTTTCGAAGACTTACACCTAACATCAAGGCAATTCTTCAGGCTCAGCTTAAGGTACTTCTCGACCAACTTTCTAGGACCGCTGATCGTGTCATTCAGGTCTGTTTGCCACAGTTCTCGCCCACCGCCCAGGCTGTCGCCGTACTGGCGAACACCACAAATCTTGCGCGTCGTATCGACAATATCAATCGAAAGTTTAGCTCCTTGCACGACGCCTGGATCCAACACTTGCCGACGCGCCACCAGCAAAGTCGAGACCATAATACCACCTCGTCGCAACAGCCTGGTGACGAGGGCCGGTGCTACTACCATCGACATATCGTGGACAGAGACAACAATGTCGACCACCCTGCTCCGCTGGACATAAGTGAAAGGCCAACGGCTACTCGTAGACACGACTGCGAACTGAAAACTTGGAGGCCGTCGCATCTTCGTTCCCGATCAAATTACAAAGCGGCGGTTCTTTCTCGACAGTGGTTCCAACACATGCTGCTACCCACGAGGCAATCTTCAAGGTACCCGTCCTCCTTCATCTTTCGAGCTCCGCGCTGCAAACAGGTCGGCAATAAACGTACGGTTCGCTTCAACTACACGCCCAGCTCAAAAACCTATGCTTTAATTGGAATTTTGTCGTTCCCGACGTCATCGAGCAAATCTTCGGCTCAGAGTTTTTTAGCACTACAACCCGCACCGGATTGCCTTCACGACTGTTCATCAAAGCGACAACGGGATATTCTTCGCTAGGACAGCGAGCAACTACCCACCAGCCAAGCATCAAGGTACGTGGTGCTGAAAATTATTCACTGTACCACGCCATCGTCACCGAATATCCTGGTTTGGCACACCCTAGCGGGTTACAGCACACCACTGCACACTACACCCGGACAATCCCAGACCCCACAGTTTTTTGCGTGCCCACCACCTTGCCCCGGAAAGTGTCAGTTAAAAGCGGTGCTCCGTGAGGGAATCGCCCGCCGCTCCGATGGCCCATGGGCCTCACCACTTCATCTTTATCCGATGAAAACCAAAAGCTGGCGCCCCTGTGGGGGATTACCGCGCCCTGAACGGCCTACACCATCCTGGACAGGTACCCCATTCACCACATACCACACACCACATTATCCGGGTCACACTTGATGATCAGGCTTTCCAGCTGAAGCACTGCGTCCTAACTCTGTATGAGCTAATAAGTGAATTATTTACTGTTGTTTCTGTAATAGTGGGATCACCTAACAAATTGGCACCAAGGCTTTGTAAGTAAGCCCACAGTATATAGACTACATGTAACACGATATCGCACCTTCTCGCTGTTGAAGAATAGCGATAAACAGAACATAAATGCAAGCTCATTGACTTCACTAATTTATTTATGATCTCAAAACGCACCACAAATTTAGCTTAAACGCTTTACTACAGAAAGTGTGTGAATATTCAATGGCCGTGAGAAGATAATAAATAGTTTAAATGTGCAAAACTCAGACTAGACACATAAGTAGGTGACAGGACGAAGCGCCATACAAGCGCCATGGCGCTTCGCCTGGGTGAGAAATTCGCGTGGGCGATAAAGTGGTTGCCCCTACGCGAGTTCCGTGGGTGCAGCCTGATGTCCGGATTGAAGGTAGCGCTGAGACCAAGGGCGACAGCTGGAATGGCTTCGAGCCAGGTCGAGGTTGAGTGGCACATGATGGCTGCTTTGAACTCTCGGTGGAAACGCTGGATTATCCCGTTAGCGCAGGGGTAGCTGGTGGTCCTCGTGGCAAGCAATCGGCCTCCGAAGAAGGCCGAGGCGACGTCTTCCTCGGTGATTCCCTCGAGGAGCCATGCTTAAGGCCACCGAGTATACCATCGATTGCGCTGAGACAGTAGTAATAGGGTCTAGCGTGGAAATGGGCCCTGTGATGTCAAAGTGGACATGTTAGAATTAACCAGAGAGCCGGGGAGAACTCCGATTGGGGATTTGACGTGCCTGCTGACTTTAACGTGCTGGCATTGAATGCAGGAGCGCGCCCAGGTACAGCAATCCTGCTGCTTGGAGGGCCAGGTATAGCGGCTGGCCACGAGGCGTGTATAGGCGCGTATGCCCGCATGGCTGAGATTATGGAGCTCGTAGGAGAGGCCATGGCGATAGGAAAAGGGCAAGTCCACCTGCTTATTGCTGTTGACAGGTTGCAGTAGGTAGTCGCTGTCGATCCAGGCATGGCGACTTGTTGCAGCTGTAGTGAGGACCCGCCCTTAAGAAGTTCTAGCGGTTCGACGCCCATAGTCTAAGCCTCGGCGAGGGCGCCAGCTGTTATCTGCAAAGAGCTGGCAGCTGCCACGCGTGAAAGCGCGTCGGCGACCACGTTTTCCTCCCAGCTTACATGTTGGATCTGTGTGGTATACTGGGCAATGAACAAGAGCTTTTTCTGCTGGAAAAGCGGGAGGTTGTCGCAGTGTTGAGAAGGCCTAGGTCAGAGAGCTAATGGAGACCTACCACATGAAGAAAAAAACTTAATTGTGCGTTAGTAAGCCATCCATATTTCTGCTTGAAAGCGAGATTGCGTGCCTGCATCCTACGTAGCAACACGTGTTTTTGCTTGTCCACTTCTTGATAGAGTGGTCACTTTTCCCATATATTGAGTTCCCTATTTGAATAATCTTTTAGTTGGGAGTCAGCGCTCGTCTTGTGTTTCTTTGCTCTGGTGCTTGTCGTTTGCGCTGTTTATCCATGCACTAGGTCATAGGATATGGTTGGCGTAGATAATGTTCTGCTGTGCTTTTAGAATGTGGCGCAAGTGTTGAAATGCTTCATATATCCTTTGTAATAAGGTGGAGAACTCGACTGGGCGGGGGCCGTGATACCGTCGGTGGGTCTGGCAACAAAAGGGTTCGTTGTCCGAGCTGAGAGTTTGCCGGTGAACGAATAGGGATGTCAAGTGCTGTCTACGCGTTGCATAAGCACTGCGCCGATGATGGAGTTAAAGCCCTCCATGAAGAGCCCTTAGGGAGCGTCTCACATGGGATGGGAGAGGTGTGGCGGTGCAGAGAGTAGATTTGCATTCTTAGAAAAGTTTCGTTAAAGCCGGTGTCGCCGTGGCGGGTAGGTTTCCTCATATAGATGCCAGGTCATAGGTCGAGGGGAGCCTGATAGTCGGCTGGATCTGGCAAGAAACACCCGTAAAGTTCAGCATGCCGACGGAACAGCGAGATCTGTAGCGCTGATGGATTCAGAGTAATTTTGCAGGTGTGAGATGCTTTAAGGCGAAAGTCGGGTTCCCTCTGATGAAACTAATGGCTGTGGAATTCGATGACTGAAGCACCGAGCATGCTCTTTGGGACATTGGCGACTACACTGTGGTCATCGAGGGGTTCGAAAAGCAGACGAAGGTGCGTGTGGCGTTCGTCGGCATAAGAGAAAGTACCAATAAGTCGTCAAGATAGACGAAGCAGAAGTCGAGGCCACCGGCGATTTTGTCGATGAAACGTTGAAAGGTTTGTCCAGCGTTCCTCGGGCCAAAGCTCATGAAGGGAACCTTGAACAAGCGGAAATGGGAAATCATAGCAGTTTTTGGGACGTCGTCCGTGTTGGTGGGTATCTGCGTGCAGGCCTTCATCAAGTGTGGCCCGGAGAATGTGGTGTGTGGTATGTGGTGGACGAGGTACCTGTCCGGAATTGTGCGGGCGTTCAGGGCACGGTAGTCCCCACAGGGGCTCCAGCCTTCGGTGTTCTTGGGGTCAAGGTGAAGTGGTGAGGCGCATGGGCCCTCGGAGCGGAGGCCGATTCCCTCACCCCAGTCAAAAAAATTCAATGGGTCCAATTGGGAATTTCCGAATTGTAATGAACTAGTCAAAAATCATTTGTTTTTTCGCCCCTCACTGGGTCTGACCAATTGATATGAATTGGTGCTCCCAATTGGAAATAACTGGTCACCCATGAAGACCTAATGGTTCACCAATTGAACTCAAATGCATACCCTTTGAGCCCAAACGGTTTGAACTCACATAGCTTGAAAAAGAAAAGAATGGAAATGCAATTTCAGTGCTTTCTGTCGAGAAGTTATAGGGGAGCCACATTTATACAAGTGGAATGAAATTACATTTTTTTGCAGAAATCATGAGACAAGCAAGCAGTACACACACGGAACTAACACAGATTCAATGTACATATCCACAGGTTGCAGACTTATATACTCCATTCTTTGAACAGTGCTGCTGGGACCAGTGACACATCTTTGTTATTCAGAGTTAACTTATTTAATTATGCCTGCTCTCACAGTGAACTCAATATAATAAAAAAAATAAGATTAAGCGGCATATACTTTTTATAAGAGCTCAAAAGTTTCACTGTTGTCTCTTTATAGAGGTATGTATATCTCTGCACATCTCAGTCAACGATATCACTGTTTCAAATGGGCGTCCCAATTGGGAGCGAAGGAATCCCAATTGGGATTGAAGTAACCCATTCGGCTTCCCATTAGCACAATGGGTACATTGATTATAGATCTGTTTGCAGCGCGGTGCTCGAAAGATGGAGGACGGGTACCTTGAAGATTGGCTCGTGGGTAGCAGCAGGTGCCGGAACCGCTGTCGACAAGGAACCGCTGCTTTGTTTATTTGATTGGGGACGAAGATGCGACGGCCACCAAGTTATCAGTTCGCAGTCGTGTCTACGAGCAGCCATTGACATTTCCCTTATGTCCAGCGGAGCAGGGTGGTCGACATTGTCGTGCTCTGTCCACGAGGTGTCGATGGTAGTAGCACCGGCCATCGTCACCAGGCTGCTGCGACAAAGCAGTGTTACAGTCTCGACTTTGCGTGTGGCACATCGGCAAGTGTTGATCCAGGAGTCGTTGAAGGAGCTAAACTGTCGATTGATATTGTTGATACGGCGCGCAAGGTCTGTGGTGCTTACCAGTGTGGCAACAGCCTGGGCGCTTGGCGACAACTGGAGGAAACAGACCTCGATGACGTGATCAGCGATCCTGGCAAGTTGGTCGAGAAGTGCCTTAAGCTGAGCCTACAGAATTGCCTCGATGTTAGGTGTAAGTCATTGAAGCCAGAGTGCTGGCAGTATGACTGCTGGACTTTCATGTTGCCCGAGAGAGCATGTATGGGGTGGAGGAGCTGAGCAGGCTTGCGCACGGCAAATTCTGCGTACTCTAGTTGACGCACTTTCTGGTCTTCCGATAGTGGCTGAGGCGGATGAGTTAGGTTTTCAGGCTTTCGTAATTCTTGGCCGTTGGTGGGTTGCCAAGGATATTCTGTGCCTCGTTGGCTTAGTGGGCAACGAGGTGGACGACGAGATAATCGCAGCGGGTCCGGTCTTGCGTGATGTGTGCGAGGGTGAAGTGGGCCTCGACTTGGACGAACCATATCTTGGATGAATATGGCAAAAACGGCGGAACCTTGACATCTACATGCCAGACATCGAACGGGATAGCGTACGGAACGCCGTGTGCCGGGGTTCTGACGTCGTCGGCAGAGCCGGGAGGATGGCACTTCACGGGAGCTTTGAGTTGGCCGTATCGTTCCTGAAGCTGTTGGTCTTGCTTGTCCATGGCGATAAGTTATAGTCCGTTGTCCGGGTCACCAGATGTGTCATGTCGTTTCTACTGAAGGACAATTCCAGCATAAAAACGTAATAACTTTTTATTCTATTGACAGTGGCAGCAGTGGAGCATACCAACGCTATACTTGTCTTAGTAGCAGAATGAAAAAAGCCGCTCATCCCAACCGGCCAACCTTTTTCTTGAAGCCAGCTTCGCTGGGAGCATGCATCGGAAGGCGCAGTGTTTTATCGGTGATGCAGGCCAGCGTGCGGACATGTTATGCTCTGTCGGATGATAAAAAGGCGGAGGCTGCTTGAAAATATTTGCAGTGTGTGTCGCCACATGTCCATTTCGCTGGAAGCACTCTATTTTGCCTGACATCGTTGAAGAGGTCTGGCTTGTACGGAAGCTCATCCAGGTTTCTGAGCTTCTTGTTAATGATTTTCTCTGACCCCCGGGGTTAATGTCGTTCTGAAGTTGTATATGGCTGACAGTATTTCCCATAGCAAGTTGTCTGCGTCCAAGTTGGGGCTCTGGTGAGCGCGGGAGTCCCGGAATGGTGTCCGAATAGTGGTAGGTAGGCATTATTTTTAAGGCTTGGAGAATGGCGTCATCTTGTACGGAGATTTATGGAGGCGTCGGTTAACATTTTCCGTTGGCTGTTCTTGCTAAATAATGCTCTGTAGAATTGAGTAGTAGTGATCTGGATCCAGCAGACAGCGGAAAAATGTCCACGTATTTTCCAAGCCGAGATTCCGCTTATGCATTTCCATTGGACACATGCCAACTGTCCTGCATAGGCTTCAATCGGTTTATCCAGTGTTGCGATGGGAATTTTGAGTGGGCTGTTAAGTTTGTTCACTACCATCGTTTTTGCAGACTGCCGTGCACCTCGAATATGTGAAGGATGCGGCTGTTTGTGATTTCAGTATCAAGGGTGTCTGGAATTGTGGAGGTTAGTAATGCTAAGTCGTGGTTTGCCACTGAGCCCATTTGTCAAGATCGTGAATGATGTTTGGAGCTTAATTGAGAATCTGGCGCAACTTACCCCAGTTTACAGTTACAATGCGCGTCGAGTATACTAAGCCAGTGAACTGAACTGAATTTCGGTATTTACGATGGCGTGGTGGCTTATAATGCCACACACACACACACAAAAATCCGTGGTAGTGGGACTATAAACTTGGAAACTTCGCTGCAATAGAAAATGATTACTCGTCCTGCAAAGCTATGACAGGTAAATTGCTGCGGAGATCGCTCTGACGGGGCTATGACACACGATACCTGGACGTGCGGAGCCAGGCTAACAGTATATGTTTTGATTTTCTATGTTTCCTATGATGCTTTATTTACTACCAGGACGACATTCACAACGCTGAAATACAGGTGTTCATCATCAGATCAATTCCCAGAGCAGAAGACCGCGGGAGAGGTTGAAGGAGACATCTTGTTGAGTTTTACCAGACGGCATCTGGAGCTGCCAACCATTTAATCCCTTTCCCTGCTCTTGGACAATACCAGCGCCGCCGTTCGGAATTTATGCAATGAATTAAGCTGCATTTATCTGACTCCACCGTACATTGGTGTTGCATAGTTCATTAACTGCGAAATATTCGCAGTATTTAATAAATAAATAAAATAAATAAATAAAAGTGATGATGCTATTCGTATGTCTCTTCTCTCCATCGATGGAAGTGGCAGTGGAACTTCGATTCCTGAACTTTGTGAATACTCACATAGCTATCCTCACATCTATAGGTAGATTTCTTGATATTGTATTCCAAATTTATAAACATAACTAACTTCAGACACTATGTTTTGGTTTTGTTGGAATATATGGTCGTCATTCATAGGTTTGCATTTTAACGAGGAGTTTCGCGTGGCGGGATGCCCAGAGGCGTTGCCTATCAACTGCCTGGTTGGCGGACGCCGCGCGTTTTGCGCGCCATCTGTTAATCAAGGAGCAACCAGAAGATCTCTTATCCTTTATGCAACAACAACGTAGCTAGATATTGTGAGTTGCACATCTTAATTGTTCTCTAGCGTGAGGATTATAGTAGTGACGATGTAGGCTAGTCAGCGGCGCATTTCGGGCGACCATGTACTCAGCATTGCATAAGATTGTACTAGACTAGATTAAATTGGACTGAACTGGACTCGATAGGAGAAGTTTGGATTGGGCAGGCACGTATTGAATTGGGCAGGATTGCTTGGATTGTATTTCAATGGAATGAACTGTAGTACCTATCGCTATTCTGAATTAACCAATGCCGATCCCTCTGTTTTGGCATGGGCTAAAGAAGAAAAAGATATGTTTGGAACCATCGCTCGGCGCAGCAGCCATTAGTGGCCCATGCTAACCCCAATAACGCGGAGGGCTGTCGCTTACGGTTAGTTAAGGACACCCAGATACTGTTCCTCCACTGCTATCGGAAGCAGCAATGTCTGATAGCTCAGACAGGTACAGTACAATAAGCTCAGTGAGTTACAGTATTTCTAACACTTCCCTCCGAGCAGTTACGACATCATAAATAAGGACATATTCGGAAGAGGCGGAGGACTTTGAACCCGAGACTACCAGTGCATCATCTACCTCTACCTCATCTTGCTCCCGCACTGATGAGCCTGCTCCGAAGATGATGAGACGACAGAAGCTGAAGGTCAAGCCGGTCATCTCCACCCGCAGGCGGAACAACGCAGGAGGTCCAGGAATTTCTGCACCTAAGGACGCACCGTTAACGTCGAAAGGTAATGGCGATGCGTTTTCTCTGTAAAAGGCTCCCCGAGTTTAGCGCATTTTCGACGCCCGTCTTACGAATGATTTGGTTTGCTCTATTTAATAGTGTGCGCATCCCAAAGGAAGTCAGGCTGTTATGGAAGCAGTAATCGTGCGCTTGGGTAAATCAACAATAACGAAGGCTGTACAACCTGCACTGGGATCGCACAGTAGGCAGTTCCTTGATATTCCACCTCCTTCGCAAAGTGGCCTTTCTCAGGCAGGATCGAAGCTCTACTGCGGTTAAGTGCCGACAGCCCTAAACGCTTAGCCAAGACTTCAGAGCATTAGGAGTGCGTAGAAACCAAGGCCACAATCTACCCACTATTCCACTAAAGGA
>JAJIZL010024672.1:194123-210809 GCA_023969395.1 Amblyomma maculatum
AATAATATGGTTCCCCGGAAAGGCGCGGAATCTGTCACGCGTTTTGTGGACACCTGACCCGCGCCGTAAGAGAAGGGGGGAAAGTGGGAGTGAAAGCCTAGAGAGAGGGGTGCCATAGTGGAGGACTCCGGACTACTTTGACCACCTGGTGACTGATTGACTGAATGTCCTTTATTGAATGGGAAGGCTCATGGCCATGGATGGGGATAAAGGGGAGTAGGTTGGTTGGTTTGTGGGGTTTAACGTCCCAAAGCAACTCAGGCTATGAGAGACGCCGTAGTGAAGGACTCCGGAAATTTCGACCACCTGGGGATCTTTAACGTGCGCTGACATCGCACAGCACACGGACGCCAATTCGTTTCGCCTCCATCGAAACGCAGCCGCCGTGGTCGGGATTCGATCCCGGGAACTCCGGCACAGTAGTCGGGCGTCTTACCACTGCACCACCCCGGCGGGGCGATAAAGGGGAGTAGACAGAATCTTCATTGTTTAGGGTGCTCGATGGAAGCGCACCTAGTGTGCTTCCATCGAGCACCCATGATTAGACTAAATTTTCTGCATCCGTTCTCGAGCAATCGCACGTCGGCTCTCGTTCCGGATTTCCCCTTCTTCAGGAGAGACATTCTTTCTTGCGGCCCCATCGAACTTTGTCGGAGACACGGTAGCTTTGTCGTCAGGCGCCGGAGACCAGCTCCTTTAATATTCTAGGTGGTTATGTGAAGCACGGGAGCGTGCCTGTGGTGTTATTGTCGTCAAACCGATTGAGACGTCAAGTATCCTTGGGTGATGTAAATACTGCGAACACATGCGGCTGCGCACAATCTCCCAAACATCTGGCTTAACCAGCACCACTATTAATACTAAGGGACACTTATGCTCCTCAGTGAATTGTATGATGGGATAGCGTTTCGGACACACCGACAATTTTTCTCAGTTTTAAAATGGTTTGACATTTGTTTTTTTATGCGCCGCTACGTAGCTTTAGCAAGCATTGTTTATTAATTCTTATTTGATCCCCTTTTCACGAATTTTTCAATGTCTTAATTATTTCAGTGTGCTAATTTGTCATTTAACGACTAACTTTCTTAATGAAAGCCATTAAAGGTACAGAACACTCGAATTTAGGTCTCAAATTTTTTTCGCCGCAGAGAAATGATTCATGTTTGATGTTTTCAATTCCATACCAGTTTTGGTAGAAAGGCTGTAGGAAATATTTACCGAGAATTTTTCGATGAGCGGTGACGCCCCTTTTTATGTAGTCTGATGCTGGAAACCGTCAGCAGCGACAGCGATGACGACTGGTAGTTGACAAAAAAGACGTGCCCAAAACAAACGTACATTTCACTCGCCAGACAGTAATTAGACATTGTTTTTGCTTAGAATAACGTCTTTTCAGTTTCATGTTGAAGGCTGTTACGGCACAATGACGCACACCTTGTCGACTGAAATTCTAGTGGGAACCATCATCGCTTTATTCATAAAACTGAAAACACTGTGGCGCCATCTGGTAGCAAAACCTGAACGCAGACATGTCGCGATGCGAAAGGAGGGATGGTTTTTACCCCGCCGGAGTGACGTAGTGGTTCTGGCGCGCGGCTACAGTTCCCAAGGGTGCGGGTTCGAATGCCGGCTTCGGCGCCCGTTTTTCGACGGGGGCGAAAAGCAAGGCGCCCGTGTTCTGTGCGGTGTCAGTGCACGTTAAAGAACCTCAGGTGGTCGAATTTTACGGAGTCCTTCACTACGGCGTCTCTTAAGTCGTTTTGGGACTTTAAACCCCAGAAACATACTGCCACCTGTTGTCCCCATGTTCTTTAACCATGTTCTTCTTTAGCTTGGAAGATGGCGCTCGTAATTGGTACGAGAATCGCGAAGGCGCCCTAACATCGTGGCGCGAGTTCTGCCGCTGCATCCTGAACACCTACACCAGCCCGGATCGCCGAGAACGAGCGGAAAGGGCTTTACGCTCTCGCATACAGATGCCGAACGAGACCATAACCATGTACGGGGAGGACATGACTAGGCTGTTCCGACGATCTGACCCGGCCATGGCCGAAGAGAAAAAGGTGCGCCATCTCATGCACGGCGTTAAGGAAACCTGTTCGCTGGGCTCGTGCGAAACCCGCCGAGCACAGTTGCCGAGTTTCTTTCGGAAGAAATCACGATGGAGAGGATGCTCCAGCAGCGGTCTGCGACCTACGACAGGCCGGTACTCGCCGCTTCGCTCACGGAGCCGCATTCAGCCTTCGGGGCTAGTCAGGATCTTCTTCGCGACATCATCCGCTCCATTTTGCGTGAAGAGCTCCAGAAGCTTTTCGGTGCTCCCCAGCCTACGGTCAGCTCTGTCGCTAGTATTGGCCGAGAACTCCAACAAGCACTTCGGCCTTCGGTACCATCTGCTAACCCGCCATTCTTTTCCACCGAGTCCTGTCGGCCAACGTATGCGGACATCTTGCGACGTCCCCCAACTGATTCCACACAATTACTGCCACCCGACCAAGGCTCACTGTATTCAGCCCATCCCGAGCCGTACATCTACAACCGCCGACCACCCCAGCGAAAGGCAGACCTGTGGCGTGCCCCAAATCGGCTGCGTGTGTGCTTCCACTGCGGAGAACCTAGTCACCTGTATCGACAGTGCCCATATCGACAACTGGGACTGAAGGGTTTCCCCATCGACATGCGAAGCCCTCCTTTAGGCCAACGACCCCGGGATATTGAAGACTACGTAGCCCAGCTGCGCATGGCGCCAACTTTTAGACGACAGTCACGATCTCCGTCTCCACGCCAACTATCCTCGCAGCCCAGCTCCTCCGGGATGGCGCAGCGACGGCCGTCTAGTCCAAGCCGGGAAAACTAAAGACAGCGACCTCAGGGGGCGAGGCCGCTTCCAATCGACGCGACGAAGAACCCCCGACAACGCGACCTGTGAGCGACCGCGACTTGACGGCCCCGACGACAGTTCGTACACGTGAAGATAGACTCTCGCTGGATATACCCGTGCTCCTCGACGTCTATAAGGTTAACGCATTGGTAGACACTGGTGCTGATTTTTCGATTTTAAGCGGGAAGCTAGCGGCGCTTCTAAAAAAAGTGATGACGCCATGGTCTGGCACGCAGATTCGAACCGCTGGCGGACATGTCGTAACTCCGAGCGGTCAGTGCACGGCGAGAGTCCAAATTCGCAACTCCACGTTTGTTGTCAGCTGCCTTGTGATACCTGACTGCTCCCGCGACTGTATCCTTGGTGTCGATTTTCTCCGGGAGTATGGGGCCATTATCGATCTCCGGAAGCGTCACCTCGGCGCGGAGTCTCATCCATCTGCGTAACGGCAGATCTAAGCTCCTGGTGACTAACTTCACGAACGAACCCCGCCATCTTTTCCGCGCTACCGCAATCGCATTCGCCGACGCCTTAGCGGACCTTTCTGAATGTTTTACGTTCGGAGAAGTTGAAAATGTGCGCCCATCCCTTGATCATCTGGATATTAGTACAGATCTCTCGGAAAAACAGCAGCACGATCTGCATTGTCTCCTTCTAAAATACAGTGCTTGTTTCGCGACGTCATCGAGAATTCGGCAAACGCCTCTTGTGCTGCACCGTATAATTACTCCCGACGATGCCCGCCCTATACGCCAGCAGCCGTACCGCATCTCAACGGCGGAACGTGAAGCGATTCAGACACAGGTTCAGGAGATGCTTCGTGATTTTGTCATCCAACTCTCCAACAGTCCGTGGTCGTCCCCTGTCGTGCTGGTGAAAAAAAAAGAAGGATGGCACCCTTCGCTTCTGTGTTGATTATCGAAAGTTGAACGACATCACTAAAAAAGACGTCTACCCGCTGCCCCGTATCGACGATTCGCTCGACAAGCTTCGTCGCGCCCAGTACTTCTCCTCCATTATTTTGAAGAGCGGGTACTGGCAGATTGAGGTCGATGAGCGGGACCGCGAAAAAACAGCTTTTGTCACCCCAGATAGACTGTACGAGTTCAAAGTGCTGCCTTTTGGCCTATGTTCAGCGCCGGCTACTTTTCAGCGCATGATGGACACCGTTGTCGCCGGCCTCAAATGGCAAATCTGCTTAGTCTATCTCGACGACGTTGTCGTGTTCTCTGAAACCTTTGGAGAACACCTCGAACGCCTTCGCGCAGTATTAGATGCCCTCCGGTCAGCTGACTTGACGCTCAAGCCTGAGAAGTGCCACTTTGGCTACAAAGAGTTGAAGTTTCTCGGTCATCCTGTGAGTGCCGCAGGCGTTAGGCCAGACCCCGACAAAACTGCCGCTGTCGCCAAATTTCCCGTTCCTGCCACGAAGAGGAGTTTACAACGTTTCCTGGGTTTGTGTGCGTACTACCGCCGCTTCATCGCCTACTTTTCCAAGATAGCCGCACCCCTGACCCGCCTCACGCGGGATGATACACAGTTCGTGTGGGCCGCCGAGCAACAGGAGGCTTTGCGGAGCTGCGCAGACGACTGCTAACTACCCCTGTTCTTGCACACTTTGATGAAGACGCTGCTACCGAAGTCCACCCTGACGCCAGCCACATCGGCCTTGGCGCTGTACTCGTTCAACACCAAGCTGGCGTGGAAGGGGTCATTGCGTATGCCAGCCGCACGCTCTCCCGCGCTGAAACAAATTATTCCACTACGGAAAAGGAATGCGTCGCGGTGTGTGGGCAACTATGAAATTTAGGCCTTACCTCTATGGCCGTGCGTTTAAAGTCGTTACTGACCCCCATTATTTGTGCTAGCTGGCCAATCTCCGATGGAGCCTTCGCCTCCAAGAATTTGATTACTCCGTTGTGTACAAATCTGGTCAGAAGCACGAAGATGCTGACGCGCTCTCCCGGGCACCCGTCGGATTTGTCGATAACGTCACGGATGACAGAGGTTTTTTTGGACTAGTGAATGCCTCAGACATAATGACCCGACAGCGAGCTGACCCAGAACTTCGACCTGTCATTGACCATCTGGAGGGTCGCGCTGCTGACGTCCCCCGCCAGTTTGGAAGGTACCTGTCTGCATTCTTTCTTCGGAATGGCGTTTTATTCAAGAAAAACTCCAGCACTGTTGATCGAGCGCACCTTCTTGCCGTGCCGGCTGACTTTCGCGACGATATCGTTTTTGCTTGCCACGATGAGCCCACCTCCGGCCACTTGGGCTTTGCACGCACACTCGCTCGAGTTCGTCAAGCCCATTATTGGCCTAAACTTTCTGACGCCGTCCATCGCTACGTCAGAGGCTGCCGCGAGTGTCAACGTCGAAAGGTGCCTCCTCTCAAGACCACGGGTTTGCTCCAACCTATTATTCCACCTCGGACGCCGTTTGACCAAGTCGGCATCGACCTACTGGGCCCATTTCCGCTGTCATCGATGGGTAACAAATGGATTATAGTCGCAACCGACTATCTCACACGTTATGCGGAAACCAAGGCAGTGCAGCGGGGCACATCAATTGAGATCGCTCAATTCTTTATGCAGCAAATCGTGTTGCGTCATGGCGCACCGTCCCTAGTCGTAACCGATCGAGGCACCGCGTTTACGGCACAGCTCATGCACGACGTGCTCGAGCTTAGTCATACCAGCCACCGAAAAACTACTGCATATCACCCGCAGACGAATGGCCTCGCGGAGAGACTCAACAAAACCATCGCCGACATGATCGCAATGTACATAGACTCGCAGCACAAAAACTTGGATGAAATTCTCCCCTACATCACATATGCCTACAACACGGCCACCCAAGAGACGACGCGTTTTACACCATTTCGCCTAGTCTACGGACGTGACGTTCAGACGATGTTGGATGCCATGCTTCCGAGCTGCACAGATGATCATCCACTCACGCCAGACGCCGAGCAGTTTGCTCAGCGCGCTGAGGAAGCACGCCAACTTGCCCGCATTCACATTCAACCACAGCAGAGCACGGATGCACGCCGCTACAACCTCTGTCATCGACACGTCGTATACCATCCTGGAGAGAAAGTTTGGGTGTGGACCATGGTGCGTCGGCCCGGCTTGTGTGATAAACTTACTTCCCGTTACTTCGGACCTTACGAAGTTCTGCGCCGAGTCACGGAAGTGACTTACGAAGTTCTTCCAGTGGGTACTGTGCAGCCCTCGCGTCGGCAACCACGCTCCGAGGTCGTGCACGTTGTTCGCATGAAGCCCTATTTCACGCGATGGTGCGCTATGCGCTTGTTTCGTTGTCGCGTAGGACACCTTACCCCGCCTCCGTTATCTATGCTGTCCATGTGCTGATCTTTCTTTTCGCTTACATTGGCCATCGCTCGCGCTCCGTCCCTTATTTCTTTTTTTAAGAGGGAGAGTAATGCCACCTGGTGTCCCCATGTTCTTGCTGCGCCTGGAAGAAGAGGACACTGAAGTTGACTCTCGCGTGCTGTGCGCCGAACTTTGCCTGCTGGTACAGCTTCGTCCCGTCGTTTTAGTCAAGTCTATCCCTGTTGTCCGTGACAATACCAAGGGTGTTTTTATTTAAGGACCGAATGGAGAGAGCACGCAATATAATAAATAATGACAAGCATTCCTAGAAGAAAAGATAACAGTGTGCGCTTACGAAAATCAGCGATATTTTACTGACATGCACTCACGTGCGGTACTGCAGTGAAAGTAGCAGGGTTTCTCCGCTAGATAACTTCTCGGTTATTTTTTGTGAATTTCAACGGAATATAAAATTGTAAAGCCTCTTTTCTTTCATATTCTAGTGTTCGATCTTTACTATATTAGGCAAGGTCTTCTCATCTCCACCATAACCTCTTGACACATTTTGGCCAGTTTTCGATCCCTTTGAGGGGTAGCTTTTTATTCTGAGCCCTTTTACACCATTGAACCATCCTTCGCTAATTTTCTTTCTTCTTCAAGTGCTTCCTTTATTCAATTATTCAGTTAATATTTGTAATTTTGTCTCATGAAGCTTCGACTTCTTATTGTGGAGACTGCGACACTTTGAACATCTATTTTGCAATTATTTCAAATAGTGATCCATTACACACACTGTTTTCCTAATTATAATCATCAAGCAGAGTTTTATCAGTTTCATCATTTTGACTCCTTTGAACGCAGTTGTGATTTTTCATCCTTTTACTTCTTTTAATAACTAATAATAATTTATTTACTATAATTTCATTAACTGGTTATCGCCTATGGCAGATAAATCGATCATCGCTCATTATTGGCACAAATCAGACTTCTCTGGGGAGGAAGAGGGTCCGATGCTTTGTGCGTGTTCTTGTGTGATTCTTGCGGCGTTTTTTATGATACCATCAATGTCGGCATATCTGCAGTGTGTGGTACACCGTTTGATGTCCGTATAGAGGCTGTGCTTAAAATGAGGTATTATAAGCAATTTCCGGTCAAAGTTAATGAGGGCCTCGCATTTCTCTATGAACTCTTTAGAGGAACGTCTTCTACACCTTGCCTAAGTCGCACAGTAAGCGAGCTTGTGGAAGCCCATTGCCAAGCGTAACACTTGTATCGCACACAGCCGCCCTCTGGATGCAATATTCCAGAGACTAGAGATTTATATTTCGGCGAATGACACTACCCCCTTCCCATACCTTGCGCCATACACCGAGAATTTATCAAACTTACTCTGGAAAAATGAACCACAACCATCATGACGTGTGCCGTTGAGCCCGACTAGAGGTGCTACAAAAATATTGCGACTTCGAAACGGATACAGGTGGGCGCCGCAAACACGTATAAAGGAGCGGTTGAGGCCATCATCAATTCCTCCCTACAAACTCTTGCTACTGCCCCCCCCCCCTCGTTCGCCTCTACGGATGCAGCCAAGGAAGCAGCCATCGGCTGCGTGGTTAGATACACGGAAGCACGGTGTAAAGTTTCTGACTTTGAACCACGAATTGCGCGTCCCGAAAAGCCTACGTTAGGTCACTGAAGGAGTGCACGCGTTTTAGAATAGGTCCCGGATTGGAGTGCGCCTGTTTTAATGAACCTAACAATAACGCACAGGCGGCCTCATACCCTAGCTCTCTAAGTGTGCTGGCATCCATATGAACCCCGTATAGCGGGCCAGGTTGGCGGCGGGTGAGATCAGTATGGGTTCCAGCCAGCCACAGAGTTTTTATCTGTTGTAGGCCCTCATTGCACCCACCACCGCTTAGGTGGTGGATGACAGCTGTTGCGACGCGCGTCTTTCTCTTCCTTTTCTAATTCTTTCTTCTCTATTTTCGCTTCTATCCGCAGAAGGCAGCGGAGGTGGCTCAGCTACAGAGCCAGTTTCAGGCCGTGGAATTTCTTTTCCTTCTTCTTTAACTGCAACAACCACAACAACGTCATGATTTGTAGTAACATGGACGTTTGAGCGTAATTTGCAGGGTTCAGTGGCCTGAGGTCCCCAAACTCCCCTCCTCCAATGACATTTTCACTACTACCACCGCAACTGACTCCGATCCGAATTTTGAAGCGAAAAGCTTCACTACGAGGGACAGAGCCAAGCTTCGCTTATGCCGTGTGGTGCATGCCGTATTCCTTGACGTTACAGCCAAAGCCAGCTGCGCTGTTCCTTCGCCAAGCTCTGCCGGCGCAGCCTTGAAAACTTAAAGGTGTGCAACTCTTTCTCATTAAAAAAATAGCTTCCATCCGGGATCGAACCTCTATCGCTTGGATCACCCGCCGAGCGCTTCATCGCTGTGCCACGCCCCAGGTCGGGAAGAGCACTTTATAATTCCACCTGCAGCCCCTGCCGGGATGGCGCAGTGGTTACGACGCTCGACTACTGTTCCCAAGGACGCGGGATCGAATCCCGGCCTCGACGGCCGCTTTTCCATTGAGGCGAAAAGCAAGGCGCCCGTGTGCTGTTCAATGTCTGTGCCCGTTGAAGAACCTCAGGTGGTCAACATTTCCCGAGTCCTCTACTACGGCGTCTCTCATAGCCTGGTTGGTTGGTTGCGCAACTTTTATTTCCATCGGTATTGGCCGTCCTCTTCGCCGCCACCGGCACGCGTGCCGGAGAAGACGGGGAGTCGTGCTCCTGCGGATTAGAGGCTGGCAGGTAGACCTTGGCTTGTTGCGGCCTCTTTCGCCACTTGGATGGTGCGGTGTTGGATCGCAGGGTTCCCGCTTTGCAGCAGGGTCTCTTAGGATGTTGAAAATTCTCCAAGGAAGGCTGCAGCATTATGTGGATCGGAGCTTCCGGACGTGCAAGCTGGGTTTCCCAAGGGCAGAGGAACTAGAGACCAGATTGCCAGCCCTCGCTGGATCATGGAAAAAGCAAGAGTTCCAGAAACCCATCTACTTCTGCTTTATTGATTATGCGAAAGCGTTTGACTGCATAGATCACAGTAGATTGTGGCAAGCTCTCCAAGAGATGCGAGTTCTTCACCTTATCTGTCTCCTCAGGAACCTGTATGAAGGGCAAGCGGCCACAGTCAAAACTGGGAATGGTCTTACTGATTGGTTTCCGTTTTAGAAAGGAGTGAGACAAGGCTGCATACTGTCGCCCTGTCTATTTAACGTGTATGCTGAGTGCATCATGAGGAAGGCCGGTCTGGACGAGTCTTCAGCTGGAGTGAAGATTGCTGGAAAACGCATCAACAACCTTACTTATGCGGATGATACCACTTTAAAGGCAGAAAGTGAAGTGGAACTCAAGAAACTTCCGGTGCGCGTACAAAAAGGGAGTGTGAAGTTTGGGCTTAAATTGAACATTAAAACGACAAAGACCACGGCGTCTTGCCCTATCAAGTGCTGGAGCATCAATGGACAAGAAGTTGAAGCTGTGACAGATTTTCTCTTCTTGGGCTCCAAGTTTACCCCGGATGGAGACTGCAGCCATGCAATTAGGAGACGCCTGCTTCTGGGAAAGATAGCCATGGTTAGCGTTGACCGCCTTGTAAAGAGCAGAGGCATTAGACTGCCAACCAAGATCCGTAAAACTCGTGCTATGGTCTTTCCAGTTGTGATGTTTGGATGCGAGAGTTGGACTGTGAAGTAGGCTGACCGCTGAAGATTTGACGCGTTTGAATTGTGGTGCTGGCGGACTCTTGAGAGTTGTTTTGACTGCCAGAAGATCAAATCAGTCAATATTGTCGACCATAAACCCTGACTGCTCATTCGAGGGTCAAAGTTTAACCTTAAAGCTCAGCTTCTTTGGTCATCTGATAAGAAGAGAGGAGTAGCTGGAGAAAGATTTGATGTTGGGAAAGGTTTTGGTCACCGGAGAAGGAGTAGGCAGCCTACGCGATAGTTAGATGGCATCCTCGAGACGCTGCAGATGAAGTTAAGTGATGTTAGGAAGATAGTGGGAGATCGGAAAGTGGGGCGTGATATCGTCCATAGGGTCACGAAGAGTCGGACACGACTGAACGACTGAACTGAACTGACCCTAGGCTACACTAATTGTAATATTTTGTCCTATCCCTAGAGATTGTGAGCACCCCCAATTTATGTGGTTGAAGGTCCCTCTCGCCCCACAGTGTTTGCACAGATCATTGTCCCTAAGGTCTGGTAGCGCGTGAAACGCCAAGACTGGGTTTATGAACACATTAGTTTGTAGCCGCCTCCACGAGACAGCTTCTCTATTATTTAGGTTAACATATGGCGGGGGTACCAGTCTACGTCCCAATTTAAAATGATTGATGATTTCCCCGTAGTTTTGCAGACGCTCGTCGCAGAGAGCTCTGACTAGCTCATGAGCCGCCTCGTTACCAGGGACGGCAGCGTGAGCGGGTGTCCAAATTAACTGAATTTTCCTATTCAGCGTTTTTTGGGTGAGGATTTTGTACGCCTCCGGCGATATCCTCCCCTTTCCAAAATTTTGAATGGCAGTTTTCTTGTCGCTAATTATGAGATTGGCTTTCGTTCCTACGCAAGCTAGCGCTATCGCAACTCCCTCCGCAGTGTCTATGTTGCGGCCTCTGATGGCTGCCGCGGATACCGGCGCTCGTCGGCCATCGGCTACCGAAGCTACTGCCGCATCTGTTCTTCCACTTGCCGCAACAACATAGACTACTTCCTTCACTCCCATGTTCTTGAACCGTCGCTCTAAAGCTACGGCTTGTTTGGCCCTTCTGTCGACATTAAATTCTGGATGCATATTTTTAGGGAAGGGAGACTACCAAGGCGTTCCTGCCTTCCCTTCTAATTGTGACGTTTTTTCAACTCCTCTCTCTGGGTTGAGGCCTACTTTTGCAAGGATTGCTCCCCCCGTCTTGGTCGTGCTTAGTCTCTCTAATTAGGAGACTCGCACTGCCTCCGCCAAATCTGTCCACGTGTTATGCACCCCGAGTTCGAGCAGTCGTTCGCTCGAGGTACCCATTAGCAGTCCTAGCGCCTTAACGCATCTTCGGATCAGGCAGTCTCATTTCTCTTTTTCTCGGGCCATGAGGTCCTGGTAGGGCGTGGTATAACTGATTCTGCTTATTACGTACGCTTGGATCAGTTTTAGTAAACTGCTCTCTTTGAGGCCTCTTCCTTCAGTGGCGACCCTCCTCAAGCGCCCGAGGGTTTGCATCGCGTAACTTTCTAAATTTTTCAGGACCTCTCCGTTATGGCCGTGAGATTGGATGACCATCCCCAGAATCCTAATCTGATCTACTTTTGGCCGCGGTTGGCCCTCCACCTGAATATGAAACTCCCCGCTATTCTTGCAGCGGAGGTACTTTGGGTTATATTGTAAAGTAACGTTACACAGAAGGCGCTCTGGAACTCTGGCACCGAAGAACACCAACAACCAGTCAGGGTAGCATGAAAGCGGAGCACCGTATCGCTTCGGCGTCTTCTCCGAATCGCCCGTTCAAATATTCGTCGTCTATGAATGGCATGTGTCATTGCCCCCCGTTCCTGGCAGCATCGCCTCGATGCTGCAAATGCTGCTTGATGCGATGAGCTGACAGATAGTATGCTAGGTTGGTATGGGATACCACAACAGAAAACGGGGCGCCATCAGTCTTAAGATTAGTCAGCGGGCCGATCGTGGTAGAGTTTCATCCGGACGACGTGTACAACATCAGTGAACTTTCGTCGTCGGCGGCTTGAGGGATCTTGGGTCGCGGATTCAACTTCATAAGTAACGTCGCTGAGGCGGCGGAGGACACGGTATGGGCCGAAGTACTGGCGCAGCAATGTTTCAGAGAGCCCACGATGACGAACGGGCGTCCAAATCCAGACATAGTCTCCAGGCTCGTAGGCAGCGAAGCGCCGTCCCTTGTTGTAACGGTCAGCGTCTAGTTGCTGTTGTAGGTATATGCGCTGCCTTGCCAGCTGCCGCGCTTCTTCTGCACGCTGAGTAAAACTAGCAATGTCCAGGTCAAGCTCATGTTCGTCGTCGGTGTATACGGGCAGCATTGTATCCAGTGGAGTGGTCACTCGACGTCCGAAGACAAGCTCGAAGGGTGTGAGCCGCGTCGTCTCCTGAAGTGCCGTATTATATGCGAACATGGCATATGGGAAGATTTGATCCCAGGTCTTATGCTCTATATCCACGTATATAGACAGCATGTCGGCCAGAGTTCTGTTTAGCCGTTCCACCAAGCCATTAGTTTGCGGGTGGTATGCCGTGGCACGTCTATGGCTAGTGTGTGTAAGGTTCAGTACAGCCTTAGTCAGGCGGGCCATAAAAGTTGCCCCGCGGTCGGTAATGATAACAGCCGGAGCGCCATGACGCAACACGATGTCGTGGACAAAAAACTGCTACTTCGGTGGCAGTTCCGTTTGTGAGCGACGCGGTCTCAGCATATCGGGTCAAGCAGTCGGTCGCGACAACAATCCAACGCTTTCCATTAGTTGACTTAGGGAAAGGACCAAGAAGATCCATCCCCACTTGTTGGAAAGGAGTTTGCGGTGACGCGATCGGCTGAAGAAATCCAGCTGGTTTCACGGGTGGAGTTTTTCAGCATTGACAGTCACGGCAGGTTTTAACGTACCGAAGGTAGTAATTTCGGCCAATAGTATTTCTCCCGAATTCTTGCAAGCGTACGACTAACTCCCAAGTGGCCGGCGGACGGTTCGTCGTGACAAGCGCTCAAGATGCCAGGCTATAAGTGCGTGAGTACTACGAGTAGAAATGTCTTTCTTGATCTTTCAAAATTGCGCTTGTAGAGAACTCCACTTCGTAAAGCGTATGACTGCAAGCCACGACGAAAAACAAGCGGTACTCTACCACCGCGTCCTTCCAGATATTCGATGAGCGGCGCCAGCTCCGGGTCCTTGCGTTGAAGGTCAACCATATGGGATTGGGTAATGGCCCCAATAAAGGGAAACTCGTCGGCGTTTTTCATTGCAGTGAAGTCCAATGGCATGCGTGACAAACAATCCGCATCTTGGTGTTTATGTCCCGACTTATAGACAACAGTAACGCCATACTCTTGAAGACGGAGGCTCCAACGAGCTAAGCGTCCAGGCGGGTCTTTAAGGCTTGCCAGCCAGCACAATGAATGATGGTCGCTGACAATACGAAAGGGTCGTCCATACAAATATGGTCGAAACTTGCTGATGGCCCAGATTACCGCAAGGCACTCTTTCTCCGTTGTCGAATAGTTCGCCTCCGATCGTGAGTGTTCGGCTCGCGTAGGCGATAACCAGTTCTACTCCGCCTTGCCACTGGATGAGTACCGCGCCGATGTCAATGTTGCTGGCATTATGTACATCGGTTGCGGCGTCTTCATCGAAATGGGCGAGTATTGGGGGTTTGTGTAGGCGGCTTCTAAGCTCCTGGAAGGCTTGTTCTTGATCGTCTCCCTACAGGAAGGGTATGTCTTCTCTGGTTAGTGCTGTCAGTGGTTCAGCTATCTTAGAAAAATCTTGGACGAAGCATCGGTAGTATGAACAAAGACCAAGAAATCGTCGAAGTGCCTTTTTGTCGGTGGGGCATGGAAAATTTGACACTGCAGTAGTCTTCTCGGGATCAGAGAGAATGCCCTGTGCACTGGCAACATGGCCGAGGAAGCGTAGTTCGTTGAAAGCAAAGTGGCATTTCTCAGGCGTGATCGCTAGTTGCGCGCCTTTGAGTGCTTGAAGCACGATGCCCAACCGGTCCAAGTGTTTTTCGAAAGTAGGCGAGAAAATAACAACATCGTCTAAGTGCCCCAAGCGCGACTGACACTTCAGACCTGGTAAAACCGTATCCATCATACGTTGGAACGTGGCCGGTGCAGATCAAAGACCAAACGGAAGCACCTTAAACTCGTATAGGCCGTCGGGCGTCACAAATGCAGTCTTCTCTCGGTCTCTCTGGTCCACCTCGATTTGCCAGTATCCGGTTTTGAGGTCTAATTAGGAGAAGTACCTGGCGTCGCGTAGTCGGTCGAGGGCATCATCAATCCTGGGCAGCGGATAGACGTCCTTTTTGGTCACGTTATTTAACCTTCGGTAATGGGCACAGAATATCAAGGTGCCATCTTTCTTTTTGACAAGGATCACTGGCGACGCCCATGGGCTCGTCGAAAGCTGGATCACGTCGTCCGCAAGCATTTCATCCACTTGCGTTTTAATGGCGTCACGCTCCTTAGAAGAAACCCGGTACGGGCGCTGGCACACCGGTAACGTGGTCTCATCGGTGATGATGCGGTGCTTGCCGACAGGAGTACGACCGACCTTAGAGCCTGTGGCGAAGCAGTCTGCGAAATCGCTCAGAAGAGCCGAGAGAAGATTCCTCTGATCGGGCCTCACTTCGGGGCTAATTTTAACGGTTTGCAGAGCATGACAAGGTGCGGCCTCTTCTTTAGGGTTCGCACCGGTGGTGCATAAATGAGGTAAAACAGTAACATCGTGAAGGACGGCAACAGCCATGTCGTTGGTGAGATGCCGCCTCTCTTTTACAAAATTTGTCAGGAGGACAGTAGCACAACTGTTCTGGAGTTGTACGAGTCCTCGAGCAACGGCTAATTCCTTCTCGAGTAGTAGCGGAAGGTGCCCATTCGCGATGCCCTCGTAATCGTGGAACAAATCATGCTTTACAAGAACCAGCACACTAGAACGTGCCGAAACCCTCACGTCATCGTCGACTATAAGCAAAATGTTCAGACCCGGATCTTCGTTTCCGATGCGTGCCACGGCTCGTTTCGTCGAGAAGGAAACACGCGCTTCTTTCAGGTCAATGACAGCGCCGTTGGTCTGCAGGAAGTCTAGACCAAGGATCAAGTCTTTAGAACACTCAGGAAGCACGATAAATTCTCCGACATACGCAAAACCACGGATGCCGACCCGCGTTGTGCACTTGCCTGCAGGTCCAATCAAGTGACTTCCCGTCTTGCGAATTTTCGGGCCGGACCAATGTGTCAAAACTTTCTTCAATTCTTGGGCGAGACCACGGCTCATTACTGAATAATCGGCACCAGTGTAGTGTAACGCGGTGACATCCACTCCATCAATGATTACACACAAATCGGAGATAGTATGCTGGATGCTGTCGCTACCTGACACAAGCGAAATCTCGTCGGGTCAGCCTGACGATGACGGAGGATCATCCCATTTCCCGACATCAGCGACCCTGCCTCCGAAGGCCGCTGATATTAGTTTTCCCGGCCAGGGCTGGGAGAGCGGCGTCGGGAAGAGTTGGGACTTGTCGAACGGTAGCTCGTCGTGGACGTAGACCGACGCTCTTGGTAACCGCATGTGACGGGGTATTGTCGCGCTGCAAGGTCGCTTGCAATCTCAGTAGGCCGTTCGGCATTCCGAGGGAGAGGTCCTCCGAGGCGAAACCCCTCATGATTAACACCCCGCATCAGGTGACGCAGCTTAATATCTTCTGGAATTTGTGGGTCTGCACGCTTGAAAAGGCGTGTCATGTCCTCAAAGAACATACAAACGCTCTCGTTCTGGCGCTGACTGCGCGAGTGTAGCGCAGCTTCTGCTCGCTCCAGGCCGTCGGCGATGGGAAAAGTGGCTTTCAAAGCACGACAGAAGGCTGCCCAGGATGGGAAGGAAGCCTTATGGTTTTCAAACCATTTCCGGGCAGACTCTTCAAGAGCGAAGTACACGTTGTGGAGCTTACGCTCATCGGTCCACCCGTTGTAACGAGCGACTCGCTCGTAGGTCTCAAGCCACTCCTCGGCGTCCTCGAACACGTCGCCATGAAAAGAGGGGGGTGTTCGCGGCTGATGACACAGGATGTGGGTGGGCAGCTTGCTCTCAGATGTCATTGCAGCAGGTTCTACGGCCGTCTGAGGATGCGTCGTCCTGTTAGCGGCCGGAAGGGGTCGGAATTCAGGGAGCTCTCCACGTAGGCGGCGGCCGAGGCCTTGATGTACGGGGATAAGCTCCGTAGTGACAGGTTGATTATGCAGGACTGGATCGACACCTAGCACCTCCACCAGATTTGTCACGTAACGTTACACAGAAGGCGCTCTTGCACCGAGGAACACCAACAACCAGTCAGGGCAGCACGAAAGCGGAGCACCGTTTCGCTACGTCATCTCCGAATCGCCCGTTCAAATATTCGTCGTCTATGAATGGCATGTGTCAATATAAGAACAACTCAGATTTATGCGGGGAGCAGAAAAGTTCTCTTTTAGTCGCGTAATTGACAATGATGTCGGTCGCTGCCTGCAGGCGTTCCTCCGTACTCACATCGCACCAATGGTTAATTCAGAGGTTGATATCGTCCGCATACATGCTAAAATTTAGCCCCGTGATTTGGTTAAGTTTACCCGGGAGGCCTCTTATCGCCACGTTGAATAGGAAAGGCGATAGCACTGAGCCCTGCGGTGT
>JAJIZL010024672.1:211209-241277 GCA_023969395.1 Amblyomma maculatum
TGACATTGTCGAAGGCCTTGGTGAGGTCTAGGCCCAGGATCACTTTGGCGTCTCTCGATCGCGAGTCTATGATATCACGCTTTAGTCGGAGCATTGCGTCCTGCGTGCACAAGTCTAGTCGCAAACCGACAATTTATTGCGGCCAGAGGTCGTTTTGCTCCATGAAGCACGTTAATCTCGTTGTATTACGTGCTCCAGCAACTTCTCCGCGCATGAGGTTAGGGAAATTGGTGTCAGAGTTTCCAATTGCGGGGTTTTTCTCGGTTTGGGTATTAGATTTATGTTTGCCGTTTTCCATTGATCTTGTCACTGGCTCGTTTCCCGATCTTTTCGAATGTATTTAGTTGGAAGACTAATAGAATCATCGTCCAGATTCCTTAGCATTTTATTGGTGATCCCATCGGGGCCTAAAGCTGATTTAGTTTTTAGTCTTACAATTTCCGCCCTTACCTCTGCCTCCATGATGACGGCATCAAGCGCGTCATTGGGCCTGCCACCGTAGCTCCGGAGGGGGGAACGCTGGTTGTCTGCAACGTACATCTTTACTAACTTATTCATAAACGCCGCATTGTCTCCTTCAAAGGCGTGTCTGACTTTTGCCAATCTTATTCCCGATGAAGTTTTTTGAATTTGTTGGGTCCAGCAGATGCTGGAGCATGCCCCACGTTTTGGAGAAATCCATGCCTAGATCCAGTTCGTCGCAATTGCTGCGCCAGTTTTGTTCGCACAATATGATCGCGTAGCTTTCAATTTCCTTGTTATGCCTCGCGGTTCGTCTTCTGCGATTCTTGTTCCACTTTTGCTTTCTCAGCCTGCGTTCCATGCTTTGTTTAGCGTACCACATGTGGAGCAGTCGGCTATCTGCTATATGGATCCTCCAGGATTGAGCCACCTCCTCGGACACGCGTCACTTCGGCTCGAGCATACACTACTTTCCAAGCACCCGACGAGTCCGCGGAACTTTTGCCAGCACCCCAAGGCATACTTGGCCATACAAGAAAACTATAGAGGAAGAAGAATGCGATATCCCCCACCGCACAGTTCTCTCAACAGAGCGGAAGCTGTCATTGGAGACAAGTACCGACGGGTTCATACCCAAACCTACACATAGTAAACAAAATGCACCTTACCATTTACGCGGAAAGATGTCAGTGGTGCGATGAAAAACCAACACTATATCACTTCATATGGGCCTGTGAAAACATAGATGTGGTCCCCAAAATTCGAAACACGAGAGCGGAGCAATGGGCGACTGCTGTCCAGCGACCGCTGCGAAGACCAGCAAGGTGTGGTACAGCGAGCCCAATGGGCGGCAGCAGCCAGCGGAGCCCTGGACTGAGGGCAACTGACCATTGTGCAAAAGTGGACGAGGTCGACGGAGAAGACTTGCGGATTTAACAAGCAGACATCTCTGAAGATGTCCCAATAACCACCAAGTAATATAGGGTAAATAAAGTTTTTTCTTCCTTCCTATCTGCTATACCAGGAGCGGCGTCTCCTACCAGCGTCTTTGTCGCCTCACCAAAGTGGCGTTTGAGTGCCCCCGTCCATTCCTCAATGTTCTCAATGTTTTCTAATTGCGTGGTTGCCCTGATTTCTCTAAATTGGCCCCATTGCGAAACAGCCGGTTGGCACGCCCTTTGCATCTTGACGCCGTCTTTCAGGACCGAAACTACAATGAAATGGTCACTGCCAAAATTTTGCTCTGAATTTTGCCAGTCTAAACCCTGTAAGGTTTTTGAAAATGTCAGGTCTGAGGATGTGTCCGCGCATACGCTGTTACCCGTTCTCGTTGGATGATCGGGATCAGTATGGAGGGTGAGACCTAGCTCGTGCGTGTCCTCCCAGAGCTGCCTACCTTTGGTGTCCTGTATAGCATAGCCCCATTCTTGATATCTGGCGTTAAAGTCACCAACGATAAGCAAGGGATTATTCCCGGCTGCCTTGATGGCTTTGCGCATAAGGGCACTAAATCTAATTTTCTTTTGCTTGGGTGATATATAAATGTTAATAACTAATTGACTGGGATCCTTCTTTTGTCCTGTTAATATCTAGAGAAATACGTTCTAGATATCTCTCAATATCTCTCGAATTGAGAGATATTGAGCTCAGCCAGGTACGCTGCCTCGTGCGGACAGACGAGAAAATAGCTAAGAAAGAAGAAAAAGGGGAGAAAGGCGCGTGTTGCAGAAGTGGTCGTCCACTACCGAAACGGTAGCGGGTGCAATGGCGACATACAACAGATAAAAGTATGCTGGCAGGCTTTCCCCGCCGCAAGCGGCAGTGGCCTTCCAGTACCAGCCCTGTAGGGCCAGGAGCAGCCACCAAATATCCCTACGCTTGCTCCATCCGACTGCGGCAGCGTAGCACTAAAGACATTGCTTTACAGAAAAGTAAAGGCACAGGGTCACATTTCTTTGGACACCTGCACTGCGCTGTAAGGGAAATAAGAAATGCTAATAACAGGTTCACAGGAAAGGAAAGCACAGTATCTGTCACAGTTGAACCCAGTTGAACCATAGACACCTGACCCGTGCCATAAATGAAGGGAGGAAGGGGAGTGAATGTCGATACACTGAGGGAGGTAACTTTCTTGTTCGAGAGAAAATGCTCTTTTCTAACCCAGGTTCTCCCCTCTAGAGTAGATGCACCTTGAGGTAGGCGAGAGTCCGTTTCAGATGCTGGCGAAAATTCCCGGGATCTCGGCGGCCTCTTCATCCAGTCGAACCGCCACTAGCTATTGTCCCTGGGTTGGGCTTTCTAGAAAAGCCTCCCAGGCTTCTCTACTATCAATTTTGTTTGGCCCAGAATGGGAAATGCAAACAATCCCATATTTTATGGCTCAGGGTGCTCCTCTGCCCGTAAAATTCTGCAGCTATCACCTTCGAATTCTGGGAATATACATTTATTTAACACCGCATTTAAATAAACATCTGCTTGCAGACGCCTCCATGCCGTCCTCTCTTTTTCATCTAGAGTCTTCCCTGGAAGGGTAGTTTGAAACGCTGCCTTCTCTAATACTGCGTCACTTCATAATACGACAGCAGATGACCTTCGCTGTTGCAGCCTTCATCAGCTTGCTCATTCAGACCTGCTCGACGGTAGAGATGTCGAGCCATCGGAATGGCGGACGTTGCGGTAGTGCACCAAAATGAAACAGTGGATGGACTAATATCGCCCAGCCAAGAGACATATGGCTGCGGAAGAAGTGGCGATTGCCCTAGCTGTAACACACACTACCTCAGAATACATTTTTAAAGATTCACAGACAGGATATCGCAAGTACCTCAGGGGCAGCATTGTACATCTAGCAGCTAAAATTCTGCAAGATAGTTACATCCGTGGCTACCAACCCACGCATAAACACTTAGTATGGGTACCAGGTCACTAGGGCATCACAGAGAACGAGAGCGCACACGCCTCAGCCCGAGCATTTCTCCCCCGGGCACCCAATACGGATCTCGTGCAACCTACTACCCCATTGCTAACCTACAATGAAATACTTCAGCACTTAAGATTATCTTGCCGGGTCTACCCTCCACCGGCAAAGACAGTAGACAAAGGGGTGGAGGTAAACCTCCGCAAGCTACAGCCGGGTCTACCCTCCACCGGCGAAGACACTGGACAAAGGGGTGGAGGTAAACCTCCGCAAGCTACAGACCAATACTTTTAACAACCCACGAAGACTATACGGAGCAGATCCAGAGTCATTTGACTCACAATGTAAATTCTGCGGGGAGAAGGCGTACCTGTACCATATGGTGTGGGCATGCCAGCGAAATCAGAAAAACACTAATAACCAGCCAACGCAGGATGGGTGGGAGGCAGCTCTGACCAGCTGGGACGAAAGGGGCCAAAAAGAACTAATCGAAAGAGCGCGGATAGCAGCCTACTCCAATGGGATTCCGGACCGCTACAACCTTCTTAACATTTTCATTAAAACATTTTTACCACCACCACCTCGAGCCATGTTGGGAGCAGCCTCGTTGCCACTAACACATTCGTGCGCTGAGGTCTAAATCAGATTAATTGTCCTATCCAATTCTTTTGTCTTAGAATTTTGAGTGCCATGGGAGATATTCTCCCATTACAAAAATTTTGAATTGCAGTTTTACTGTCGCTCAACACAAACGTGGCCTTTGTGCCGACGCAAGCCAGAGCTATTGCAACCTCCTCTGTATTATCACTATCATCACTCTTAATCGATAGTGCCAAGATCGAGCACCCTTCCTAGTCAGCCACTACCGTTAAGGTGCCTTCCTTCCATTTGACCTCACTTGAAACGCAGCTGCCGGAGGTCGGGTTTGTGCATGGGACCTCAGGATAGGTTTCGGAGGATTTTATTGGTAACGTTGTCCAGGCAGGTCGGTGACGTATTTATTAGGGTCGCGAGGGCGCGTCGAGCTTCCGCATCTGTTATAGGGGACATAAAGAAGCTGGTTAGGGCTGCACTATTAGGGAGGGACAGGAATGTGTTAGGCGGAGGGTAGAGGTTGGTCAAGCAGGGTATTGAAATGATGATCAATTCCCTTAGTACACATGTGAAGATTTTAGTTAAGTGGTGTTTATGAGATATACGAGAATGAGGAAGTGGGGTCAAGTAGGTGGCGAAAAAGTTGCCATGTGCATCAGTTGCCGAGTTGACCATGTATCACTTCTCAAAACTGAATGTATTGTTGAGTGGCCAATTACATTGTGTACTGTGTAAGTTGTTGATCCATCTTGGGCAATTTGAGCCGGAGTTTTGATTGTGGCGTTGCCGTCTCTATTATCGGAGTAGGGACTGCTCGGCTTCCCACACGTGAAGAAGTTTAGAGTAAACAGTGTTAAGAGGAATATGCGAAGGCCGGGCCGATTTTTAAGCCCGATCATCATCCTGAAGTCTGGACCCAGGACAAGGGTTCGTGGATAAGAGAGGGGCCAATCGATTCAAGTGTTTGTAGAAATGTATACAAAATTGTGAGCCTAAGCTGCTTCGGGGAAATTGGGGTGTGTCGGAGGTGTACTATTGCAGACATTGTGGCCACTACTTAGATTGATTTGCCCATTACACCAGGTGGCACGCTGAATTTTTGGACCGTGAGATGGGGGAAGGCGTCCCAGCCAACGCTAGCATCTAGCCGGGTGGAGATCACAGAGTCGTTATGTGGGGTAAAGCGGTTGCCTTGTATATAGTTCAGCAGGACCTTGCCTTTTGGACTACGCTGGAGGTAACCCCAGGGGGGTAGGGGGCACTCAAGTAAAACACTATAACCAAAGGGCGTGTACTGGCAGCTGAAGGAGCGCGTGTATAAAGGCAGTCATAACAATTGTGACGACTTTGACGACGACTATATACGTTAAGAATTAAATGGAGTAGAGAGACCTTGGTGGTCTAAGTGACCTAATCCTGAATATTTTGCTGCGCAGACTCCATGAAGGATTCAACTGAGGCTAAAAGGGGGTTACCGTATCAATGAATGTGTCTAGCTTGCATTAAAAAGCAGTCAGACGGTCTTCTGATGAACAAGCAGGGTAGGAAAAAATGGGCTTGTGTGTTTTGAAGCGAAAAGCTTCACTGCCAGGGTCGGGAGCCGAGCATCGTAGTGAAGCTTTTCGCTTCAAAATACACAAGCTTGCTCTCTCCTAACCTGCTCGTTCATCAGAAGACCGTCTGACTGCTCTTCAAAAGCTTCACTACGAGGTTCGGGAGCCGAGCTTCGCGTAGACCCCGCCGGGGTGGCGCAGTGGTTACGACGCTCGACTACTGTTCCTAAGGACGCGCGATCGAATCCCAGCCTCGGCGGCAGCTTTTCGATGGTGGCTAAAAGCAAGGCGCCCATGTGCTGTACGGTGTCAGAGCACGTTAAAGAACCCCAGGTGGTCGAAATTTCCGGAGTCCTTCACTAGCCGAAGTCCTCCACTCTCATAGCCGAAGTCGCTTTGGGACGTTAAACCCCTCAAAGCAACCAAACTGAGCTTCGCGTATGTCGTATGCCGTGTTCCTTAGGCCGTGACATCAGAGCCAAGGCGAGCTGCGCAGCCCCTCGCTAATCTCTGCCGGCGTCGCCTACCATTGCTTGAGTGGTGTGCAACTCCTCCTCATTAAAAAAAAAAAAAACGTTTCCATCCGGGAATCGAGCCTCCATCACTTGGATCGCCATCCGAGAGATTTACCGCTGCTCCAAGCTCCGAGTTGTGAAGCGCACTTCATAATTCCTCTTGTCTACCTTGACAATGATAGCGGGATTCTGCAAGTGCCAGATACTGCCATTGGCATGCAATTTCATTCCCCGGGAGCTCCTCGCTGCCAATCACTGACATGAGCGAATCCCTGATACTACTGACTTATACACCGACGCATCGATTACAAGCGAATTCGCTTCTATGGCCTGGGTATGCAATGACAACCCTTCCCTTTCAGGCACTTATGCCTGCCATCTACCTCAAGGTACCCCTCTTCACGCTGAACTCGCGATTTGGGGAGGCTTGTCAGGAGTGCCTTGCACCGGAACTGGGTCAATACGTATTCTTTCTGATTCCTTTGAAGCTTACAAGGAAATCGCTACTCCGGGCTCACAAGATGCAACAGCTACGGCTATACAGCGCCTCCTTAAACGCCACCAACTCGCGACCAGAACTGTCGCTATTCACTGGACCCCAGGTCACTCGGACGAATCAGGGGGCAATGCGGCGGCACACGCCGCGGCTGCCTTGGCAGGTGGGATGTCCACATTTACTTCCCCACCCCCCTTGCTTCATCCTTATTCGACCTTGGGCGGGCAACTCACCCCTTCTCTTGCCCTCATGCACTATACTCCGACCAGTCTTCGTACCCTCAGTCAGCATCGCATGCAGGTGGGCACACCAGACCCACCTTTTACGAGAACCCACCTCACCCGAAGTCAAGAAGTATTTTTGAATAAGCTCATCGCCCATGCGGCTTACACGCCACATATTATGGCCCGCTGGCGTCAGTATACGGAGAAAATGATTACGTGCCCCCACTGTACGACTCTAACCTGCGGCGGCATATCTTATTTACTTTGGGATTGCCCTGCTTTTTCTACTGGTCGTCCCGAGATCGAACCCTACCTCCTGAGCTACCGTTCCCTTCTAGAAACTGATGCTAACACACAGATGATATTTGCCAAGTATGGCTCGCTTAGTGGCCTGGTTAGAGCAATGTGATTCGAGTGACGACCTAAACAGTGAAGATTATGTCTACTCCCCTTTTTCCCCATCCATGGCCATGAGCCTTCCCATTCAATAAAGGACATTTAATCAATCAATTGGGTGACGTCAAGGATGTGACGGCACTCATCTGCTGTAAGCAATGAGGACCAAGCGGGAACGAGTGCGCTCCAACGCCGACGGGCGGCGCTTCTTAACTTCCACGAGAGATGCTGCGCCTTTAATTTCATGTAAACGAATTATAGAATGCCGGTGAAGTTAGACACGCTCGACATGGAAGCCAAGGAGAGTTTAGCTGCTGGAGAGCGGCGCACAATGCAGGAGAAATTAACTTCTGATTAACTTCTGAATTATTAGGGTAGTCACTGCTTTTCGTTACGTATATCCAGGCATAGCAGAGCAAAGCGATCTTTAAATTTTTATTGCGAAGCAATACTACTTTAGCTACCACCTCAGCCCGTCAAAAGGCGCGGCGGTGGCAACCACGCTTGACCTTTAGCGTGACCTGGCTGCGTGACGTCATACCATCTGTGTAAGAGTGGGGGCTCACTCGTACCGTCGCCTTGCGCGGTGGCAGTTACGGCCTGACTCCGTTCCTCTCACTAGGGGCGCTGCGCGCTGCGTGACGTCATACCATCTGTGTAACAGCTGGGGCTCACTGTCGCCTTGCGCGTTGGCAGTTATGGCCTGACTCCGCTCCTCTCGCCAAGCCATGAGATGCCGCCTACCATAAAAGCGCTTAGGCAGGCTGCAAAGAGGAAGCAAAAGCGAGCCACAGAGACAGAAGAAGAGCGAGATGAACTGCGTTCTAAGCGACGAGTGCTAGAAGCAGCCAGGCGGAAAAGGCGGTCAATGTCTTCGGTAGCAGAATCGGCGACAGAAGTACGAGAAAAAGGTACGAATTTGTCCGGTAGTTTGGAACGTGCATCTACTAGCAGCACTAACAGTTCGGCGACTGAAGTAGTCAAAGGCGAAAGCCTGAGAAGTCTCACCTTGTCTAGCGTTCCTGCCAGTCCCACACTTGAATGCGCGCCAAGGAACGCCACGCGACAGGAGCGATGGCGTACAATCGAAACGCACACTTGGAGAAAGTGTGTCAGATACTGCGCCTTTCTTCCAGACGTATGTAAAACCATAGCTAAACATAGTACAGTCTAGCATCACCATAGCCATAACAGCAAACATAACCGGAGCATGATGAATATAGCAGAGCCAAGCATCACCACAAGCGGTACAATAGTAGTACCACGTATTGCTTCGCAATCACCAGGCTTAGCCAAGCTAAGCCACAGCCAATTTTTTTCTTCGGGCGGTAAGGAAGGATTCCGGCCGAGAAGGGCTGTAGAATTATTAGGGGCCGGTGCGGAGGGCTGTTGTTGTGGCTGTAGGAAGAAGGAAAAATGGCTGAGGCTTAGCTTGGTTAAGCCTGGTCAGATGCGAAGCATATTGATTGCTAAACTCGGCTTTCCATGGCTACACTTGGCTAAACGTTTCTTTCCTTGGTTACACGTGCTTTTACACGGTTTAAACTTGGAATGCACAATGTTTTCCCATCGCATAAAACTAGGTAATAGCATGACTCGTTCATCTCTAACTGTGTTACCGACACGCACAACGAACATGTCGTCCCCCAGGCCAACGATACTCGATTGCCACTACGCGAATATGTACGCAAAGCAAAAGCTCTTAGAACACCGACGTGCACGGCGTGCAACCGCAGCCGACGGCGCGAGCTGGACCCCCGTCTCTCCTCTGTCGTGACGTCAGCGTATCACGTGGTGTGACGTCACCATACCACGTGGTCAGCACGGCGTGCAACCGCAGCCGACGGCGCGAGCTGCACCCCCGTCTCCTCTGTCGTGACGTCAGCGTATCACGTGGTGTGACGTAGCATTCCACATTCTTTGCACGGCGTGTAACCGTCACGAAGGGCTGCGGTTTACCTCTAGCAATATGCTTCGCATAAACGAAAATGCACGGGCCTGCTACTGGCTCTGTATCTAAGCAACCGCCGCTGCCTCGTGCTGAGATGAAATTATTTATAGGAAGGGAAAGGCGCGGTAACTGCCTCACTTGTTTTCTGTGGAAACCTCAACCACGCCGTAAGGGAAGGGAGGAAGGTGGGAGTGAATGTGGAAAGAGAGAGAGAGGAGGCGTAGTGAGGCTACGGAGCAATTTCGACCACCTGGGAATCTTTAACGTGCGCTGACAGCGCACAGCACACGGACACCTCTTCACTTCGCCTCCATCGAAACGCAGCCGCCGAGGTCGGGTTCGAACCCGGGTGCTCCGGCACAGTAGTCGGGCGTCTTACCACTGCACCACCCCGGCGGGGCCGCAGAGAAGCGAAAATAGAGAAGAAAGAAAAAGAAGAGGGAGAGAAAGACGCGCGCCGCAACAACAGCCGTCGTCCACCACTGAAGCGGTGGCGGGTGCAATGACGGCCTACAACACATAAAACGTCGGTGGCAGACTAGCCCCCGCCGCAAGCGGCGGTGACCTACCTGTCCCAGCCTCATCAGGGGTGTGCGAGAGACGGGCTAGTAGGTCGCTGAACGTGCCTGGGTCTAAGGAGGGGAAGGGGTAGGACCCCATTAGAGAGTTTGAAGCTCTACACTCCACTTTGGTTTTCGTGCGTTTATAAGACCAACTTCATTTTGTAGTGTGCATTTGATTTTGTCCAGAGCCCATTGGGAGTACCGGGGCCTAGCTCATCTGATATCCGGAACTATTGGCAGGAGACGGTGTAGAGCTGGGTCCTCAACGCGTTATTCCGTTCTCTCTACGGTAGGGTCCTCTGAGCAGCGTCACCTGGTGACAGATAGCGGAAATATTTTAAAAGTGGATAAGAGCGCTCAATGCTTGCTGGAAATTTCGCATTGGCGCTGGCTCGAGCTCAGGCGTCTCTTGGTGTTTAAGCCGATGCTGTGGGTAGGACCGCTGGCCATAGACTCTGGATCTCGAACGCCAGGCTCTGTACCTCGAACGCCGGATGAGAGGCCACAGTGACAGGATCAGTTACACCACATCGCGGACACATGAAAGGGCTGGACCGAGGCAGACGTCCGGATGATAACCGATCTTGAGACAAACGTTGCAAGCTTCAACCTTGCGTCTGAGGGGAACGCAGCGATGTACACATCCTTGATAAAAGATGTGCTGAGAATGGAGTCGGTCGAGCCTATACGCCGAACCATCATGAGGTCGTGCCAGTCAAAGTCAAGAAGACTTGAAGTGATTTGCTCTGCTGAATGCTCCAAGGAAATTCCGTGGATGATGCCTCTGCACGTATTCAGGGGTAAGCAATGTACAGCCTTTGTCAAAAGTTTACACCCCAGAGGATTTGCTTTTAAGCCGTATATTATGACCTGTAATAATCATGGAATTCCTAGCCATTGGAGAGGGTGGGAGGAAAACTCTTGCCTTCAGCAGGTGTGGAAACTTGGGAGTGCATTACGAGCCACGTAATATCACTCAAAGGTAGACCTCTGGGCTGTAAACTTTTGATAAAGTCTGAACGTGGCATTGTCGTAGGTAGTGCCTTTAAAAATAAGGGACTTAATTTTGTGCAAAGTCTCTGTATGATGGTTGTTAGGAGTCCTGATAAGCAGGGTGTTATTCGTGGAATTAGGTCGAAATACATCATTACTTGCTCCAGCAGTTCAGATTATTGAGGATTGGAGAACTGGTTGCCGAAGAGCCTGAGCACGAATTTTGGAGCAGAAAAGGCCCCACGAACGCGACTAATGCCCCTGTTGTCGGCGGCTGATAATTCCGGTGGGCGAAGCGTGATCCTGCAAGCCGCTTGCGAGATGATTTCTTGTTCTTTCGACTGGAGGGTAATGTATTTATTTAGAAGTTTCAGATGCAGCCTTCGTGCGGTACATGTAAGCTACTGTCGACGGCTTCTTCTATGGAGCTCAGCTCTCTTTCCACCTTGTATGCATCGAGCATAGCGGGAGGGTAGGGACAGGCTCTAGGCCTAGCAACAGTGTAGAGGTCGCAGCGGCAATATCGGGCCGATTCGTGGAGTAGGGAGCACAAATACCAGATGATGGCGGTCGGAGGTGGTCTTGAGCTACTCCCGATGGTATTGAAATCTGTGGAAGGGTCTTGATAGCTTCTGAAACCACTAATTACGAAACCCGTCGGAGTCCGTCAGAGACACGTCCATTCGCTCATGTCCCCCAAGTGACCGATCTCTTCTGCTCCAAGTGCAGATGTCCACCCGGATGTATGAGAGGTGCTGCTGCTTTATTACTCAAATATCAATCCAGAGACGTTTACCCGTCTAGGTTTCTCAGTGGAGGCACCCGGCAGATGAACCCGGGTATATTCGGATTCCAACTCCAAGGTATGACGGAGCACCCCTCATTTTAAAGCGAAAGTCTTACTATCATCGCGCGGAAAAGACAAAACAGTGCCCGTCGATGCTTATTTGTGCTTCCGCTCACTAAACTAGATTCAGGATTATATGATCCTAACCTGCCCCGCCGGGGTGGTGCAGTGGTAAGACGCCCGATTACTGTCCGGAGTTCCCGGGTTCGAATCCGACCACGGTGGCTGCGTTTCGATGGAGGCGAAACGAAGTGGCGTCCGTGTGCTGTGCGATGTCAGCGCACGTTAAAGATACCCAGGTGGTGGAAATTACTCCGAAGCCCTCCACTACGGCTGCCCTTTCTCTCTTTCCACCTTCATCCCACCTTCATCCCTTCCCCTACGGCGCGGTTCAGGTGTCCACATAACAAGTGTGCCAGATACTTCGCCTTTCCCTTCCTGTGAACCGATTATTATTTATTATGATCCTGACCTCGCTTAAGAAACCAATATAATTGAGCATAAGTTTTCTCGTGCGTAACCCTTGTTAGCTGAGCTAAGCTGCGGCTATTTTTGACTGCTCTAAACTTTACAATTTAATGCACGTGCTCAAAAGGAAAAATAAGATTATAACCAAATGAATTCGGGGTTCGCATTCGAATTGGATGCACTTTCGGTTTACAGCGTTACAATTTTTTAATTATGTCTGTTTTGTCTCAAGCAGGTAAAACTGAGACGGCGCCAAGCGACATTGATGTGGCTCCAGCGTGCGAGTTTAGGGACAGAAAACCTGGCAATCAAGACCGCAGTCTACCGAATTCTTCGTAAGTACCGAATTCAGACAAGAGACATTATACAACCGCTAAGGCCGTACGCTATTCGCTGTTACCCTTTAGGATCTCTATAATATTTATATCTCGAAGCACATGTAGCCTGCATGAATAGGGCCTACTTTCTAGGCATAAGGGCTGCAACAAATCTAAGAAACAGCAAATATGACAGAACATTGGCTCGAAATGAAATAATTATTAATATACTTGTTTACAAACGAAGCTGAAGATTATGTTGTCTTCGTTGTTTCTTCTCACTCGCCTCTTCCAAAGCACGCCGAACCGGAATCATAAGAAGCCATGTTTTTATCACATCTACTTCAAGAAAAACGATGTCACTTGGCAAGGATCTTGCTCGATGCTAATTGCCTTTTGTGATTGTTGCTGGCCTTACAGCTTGGCTCTTACGGGGATGCCACTTTCCAGGCTGACGTCTTCTTTTTTCAGATTACTTATCACCCTTTTCTCACCTCCGGCTCATAAAAATATCTATGAATGGTATTTCGACAAATGAAAAACGTTTTAGAGGAAAAAAAAAGAATGGATATTCATCCAATATTTTGCCGCCAGATTCTTACCGGGCAATAATTTCCACGCATGACGCAAATACCGTGGGATCACTTCGAGCAGCCTTTGAAATAGCCACGCTTTCTAGTGAACCCATTTTTCTTAAGTACTGTTCCGTGGTGTACACCTGTATTGCAGGTTCAGTCGGGTGAGGCGGTGAGGTCACTGTAAGTTTTTTTTTATTTCAGAAACCAGTCAGCGCAAGAGGAATGTGCCATTTATTCTGCATTTTAAACAACTTTTTGAGTATGCCATCTAATGTACATATATGATCGCCTGAAAAGCGTTAACAACGTATCACACGCTATGTGCCAAAATATTTTCTTTATGCAGTAAAATTTCCTTACCCTTAGCGCTCAAAATTTATGCTTACATGCCGATGCGCGCTACGCATGTTAAGGCAAAAGGAGCGAATTCCAGGTATTGCATGCCTTTTGCACTTGTTCTAACGTGCCACCGACCTTCTCGTTTCTTTCTGCGAGACTTCTAATATTGTGAAATGTTATCTGCCCAGGTCTGAAGCCTTTGCTGCAAAATTCGTCTGCAAAATTTGCGGCAAGGAATACACAGTGGAGCATTGGTTCAAGAAGCACATGTCTTCTAAGCACGATATGAAGTGAATGACCCAACGACCGACGCATTTCGTTCATTGGCATCAGCACAACACAAAATTGTCGAATAAAGCCCTCTTCAGCACTCTTTAAAGTGACACACAGGCCTTCACCTTTCACATTTGGCGTCCACTCATGTCGCCCACGCGGCATACACCACCTTGAAAGTAGCGGATGTGGACGTCTGGTTGGTTAGCAACTGCCTTCTGCAATTGCCTAAGCGCTCAAAACGACAAACGGCCGTTGTTACCGACCGAACGTGCAAATGGACAATATTGGAAAGATTAAAACTTTTAAGCGCTTGCCTGGCATAGTGACTAGCGACATATCATGACAATAGAGATAAAACCACTCCGTGCACAATGTAACATATCCTTTACGTGAGCCTCCGTTTCGATTAAGCTTCATGCGCTAAAATATTACGCGCACTGCCTTCTAAAACGTTACTTATAATCAACAACTCTGCCTCTCATCATCACCATCATCATCATCAGCCTGATTATACCCACTGCAGGGCGAAGGCCTCTCCCATATCTCTCCACTTAACCCGGTTCTGTGCTAGCTGCATCCACTTGACCCCTGCGAACTTCTTAATCTCATCCGCCCACCTAACTTTCTGCCGCCCCCTGCTACGCTTTCCTTCCCTTGGAATCCAGTTTGTTACCCTCCGCGACCATCGGTTATCCTCTCTTCAGACTACATGTCCTGCCCATGCCCATTTCTTCTTCTTAATTTCCACTAGAATGTCGGTAACTTGAGTTATTTCTCTGACCCACTCTGCACGCTATCTCTTAATGTTACCCCTACCATTTTCCTTCCGTAGCCCTCTGGATTGTCCTCAACTTAAGTAGAACTCTCTTGGTTAGCCTCCACGTTTCAGCTCCATAGGTGAGTACAGGCAAGATGCAACTGATGTATACTTTCCTCTTGAGCGATACCGGCAAGCTGCGAGTGCTTTCCAAATGTGCTCCATCTCAATCTTATTCTTCTTATTTCCTTTTCATGGTCCGGATCTGCGGTTACTACCTGTCCTAAGTAGACATATTCGCCTACTACTTCCAGTATTTCGCTACTTAATGTAAACTGCTGTTCCTTCCCGAGACTGTTGAACATTACCTTAGTCTTCTGCATATTGATTTTGAAGCCTACCTTTCTACTTTTCCTGTCTAGGTCATCAATCATTATTTGCAGTTCATCCCCCGAGTGGCTTAGCAAGGCAATGTCATCAGCAAATCGCAGATTACTGAGGTATTCTCATCTACCCTTATCCCTAACTGTTCCCACTCCAAGTCTCTGAATACTTCCTCTAAACATGCTGTGAATAGTATTGTGGAGATTGTGTCTCCTTGCCTAACACCTTTCTTTATGGGAATTTTGTTACTTTCTTTATGCAGAACTATGGTTGCTGTGCAGCCACTATATATATCTTCCAACACTTTCACATACGGCTCGTCTACTCCCTGATTTCGCAATGCCTGCATCACCGCCGAGGTTTCAACTGAGTCAAATGCTTTTTCGTAATCAATGAATGCTATGTATAAGGGCTGGTTATATTCCGAGCATTTTTCTATCACCTGATGGTATGGATATGATCGATAGTAGAGTACCGTTTCCGAAACCCTGCTTGATGCTTTGCTTGATTAGTCTAAGGTTATCCCGATTCTATTAGCGATTACCTTAGTATATACCTGACACGTAACAGACAGTAAGCTGATTGATCTGTAATTTTTAAGGTCCTTAGAGTCCCCTTTTTTGTGAATCAGGATAATGTTTGCATTCTTCCATGGTTCCGGTACCGTCGATGACACCAGGCACTGCGTATACAGTGTGGCCAGTTTTTCTAGCACGATATCCCCCCCGCCCTTCAGCAAATCTGTAGTTATCTGATCCTCTCTAGCTGATTTCCCCCTTTTCATAGTTTCTAGTGCTTTCTTGAACTGGTCCTTCGTCACTGGTGGAACGTCTGACTGTTTTTCCCTACCGCCAATCTCATTACGGTCCTGACTACTTTTTCTACTGTAGGGATCTGTATAGAACTCCTCGGCTACTTTGACTATCTTTTCCATATTAGTGATGACGTTGCCCGCCTTATGCCTTATCGCGTACATCTGGTTTTTGCCTATGCCCAATTTCTTCTTTACCGCTTTAAGGGTTCGCCCGTTCTTTACAGCATGCTCAATTTTCTGCATGTAGTACTTCCTTATATCGGCCACCTTGCGCTTATTGATTAGCTTTGATATCTCGGCCAATTCGATCTTTTCTGTTGTAGTGGAAGCTTTCATACTCTGGCGTTTCTTAATCAAATCTTTCTTCTCCTTAGACAGCTTACCGGTATCCTCTCTAACTATCCTACCACCTACTTCTACCGCGCACTCAGTAATGATATCTCTGAAATTATTGTTCCTTGCCTCTAGGGTAATGTCGCCATCCTCAGTTAGAGCTGAATACCTATTCTGTAGCGAGATCCTGAACTCTTCTGCCCTCCCCCTCACCGCTAATTCGTTGATGGGTTTCTTTCTTACTAATCTGTTGCGTTCCTTTTCAGATTTAGGCTTATTCGGGATCTCACCATCCTGTAGTCACTGCATCGCACTTTCCCGATTACCTCTACATCTTGCATAATGGCGGGGGTTGAACACATTATGAAGTCGATTTCATTTTTAGTCTCCCCGTTAGGACTTTTCTATGTCCATCTCCGGTTCTTCCGTTTGCTGAACTCTGCCTCTCTCGAGCCGGGCATCCTGAAGAGTGAAGTTGAATGGGCCTTAGCCAGTCTTGCTAAGAAGAAAGCCAGCGGAAGTGATGGCATTCCAGCTGAGTTGCTTCAAAACCTCAACCATGACGCTGTTAGCATTCTGCATACATTATGTCAGAAGATTTGGACAACCCTGCAGTGGCCACAGGATTGGAGGAGGTCAGTTTACATTCCCATTCCAAAGAAAGGCAGTGCCAAAGATTGTTCCAACTACCGCACGATCGCACTTATTTCGCATGCTAGCAATGTGATGTTGAAAATCCTCCAAGGTAGGCTGCAGCAGTATGTGGATCGGGAGCTTCCGGACGTGCAAGCCGGGTTTCGCAAGGGCAGAGGAACTAGAGACCAAAATGCCAACCTCCGCTGGATCATGGAAAAAGCAAGAGTTCCAGAAACCCATCTACTTCTGCTTTATTGATTATGTGAGAGCGTTTGACTGCGTAGATCACAGCAGATTGTGGCAAGCTCTCCAAGAGATGGGAGTTCCAATTCATCTCATCTGTCTCCTCAGGAACCTGTATGAAGGACAAGAGGCCACAGTCAGAATTGGGCATGGACTTACCGATTGGTTTCCGATTGAGAAAGGAGTGAGGCAAGGCTGCATACTGTCGCCCTGCCTATTTAACCTATATGCAGAGTGCATCATGAGGAAGGCCGGTCTGGAGGAGTCTTCACATGGAGTGAAGATTGCTGGAAAACGTATCAACAACCTTAGATATGCCGATGATACCACTTTAATGGCAGAAAGTGAAGTGGAACTCAAGAGACTTCTGATGCGCGTACAAGAAGAGAGTGAGAAGTTTGGGCTTAAACTGAACATCAAAAAGACAAAGATCATGGCGTCTTGCCCTATCAAGTCCTGGCGCATCAATGGATAAGAAGTGGAAGCTGTGACAGATTTTCTCTTCTTGGGCTCCAAGATTACCTCGGAAGGAGACTGCAGCCATGAAATTAGGAGACGCCTGCTTCTAGGAAAGAGAGCAATGGTTAGCCTTGACCGCCTAGTAAAGAGCAGAGACATTAGTCTGCCAACCAAGATCCGTATAACTCGTGCTATGGTCTTTCCAGTTGTGATGTATGGATGCGAGAGTTGGACTGTGAAAAAGGCTGATCGCCGTAGAATTGACGCATTTGAATTGTGGTGCTGACGAAGACTCTTGAGAGTTCCTTGGACTGCCAGAAGATCAAATCAGTCGATATTGTCGACCATAAACCGTGACTGCTCATTGGAGGGTCAAATTCTAAAGTTAAAACTCAGCTACTTTGGTTATCTGATGAGAAGAGAGGAGTCGCTGGAGAAAGATTTGATGTTGGGAAAGGTTGACGGTCGGCGGAGAAGGGGTAGGCAGCGAACGCGATGGTTAGATGGCATCCTCGAGGCACTGCAGATGAAGTTATGTGATGTTAGGAAGATAGTGAGAGACCGGAAAGCGTGGCGTGAAATGGTCCATAGGGTCACGAAGAGTCGGACACGACTGAACGACTGAACTGAACTGAACTGCCTCTAGGTCGGAACAAAGCCAAGTGTCCTGAATATTTTTCGCACTTCTTACGATACACCCTAACAATCCTTACACACTTGGCTTGTCTTTAGCGATCCACTGCCTCTAGTCGGGAACGAGAATTGGCACCGAAGGAGAATTCCATCAGTTCTCAACAAGCTAAGAAATATCGCATTATTCGGTGACTACGTTATGCGATGTTGTGACACTCATGCGCCACCCGTTTCCGATCCCGCTCGACGCAATAAACGCGGAATACAAGATATACTGTTTGCGATTTTTGGTTAGCTATCTGCGATATTCGTTTACAAGTAACATTATTATAAAAAATCTGGAAGATTAAACAGAAGCGGTTGAAGCTCATTTGGTGACAGTAAAGAGGCAAAATGGACTTTTTATTTTTGCAGATCAGCGCACTAGGGTCCGACATACGGCAACTCATAATAACAGCAAACGGGTTGTATACTTAGGCTTTCTTTTATTATATATCCAGACAGACTGGATCTACAAACATAGGAGGGAAAGCAACTTTTGCTGTTCGATTTGGCCTGCTCCAATTTAGCGGATAATGCGTTGGATGCTTCACATTCGGAATGCGTTAAACAAGTACTCGTCTCGCACAGTTGAACAGAGGCTCGTCAAATATCAAGCCCATCTCGGCGCCACGGGCTATCCTAGTGGTTTGATAGTTTCAGTACCGCAAATGATTCTAAAATATAAAAAGATGGGGTATCCTGCAATCTGCGCAAATCAGCAAAGCAGACGAAAAAACACTAAAAAGAAGTATATTGTTGGTTGGTTGGTTTGTGGTGTTTAAAGTCCCAAAGCGACTCAGGCTATGAGAAACGCCGTGGAGGAGGATTCTGGAAATTTCGACCACCTGGGTTTCTATAACGTGTGCTGACGTCGCTCAGCACACGGGCGCCTAGCTTTTCGCCTCAATCAAAAAGCGGCTGTCAAGGCCAGATTCGATCCCGCGTCCTTGGGAACAGTAGCCTAACGCCGTAACCATTGTGCCACTCCGCCGAGGGGAAACATATTCTGGGGATACCCAGATTGCATTAGCTGTGCAACCTTCAGATGATCGCCTAAAGCAGCAACATAAAATGCCTTTTGCAGCTCCTGAAGATTATTGTGGGTGTTTAAGCACGGCTGCGTTGCAATGGAGGCAAAACGAAGTGACGTCAGTGTGCTGTGCAATGTCAGATCCCCAGGTGGTCGAAAATACACCGGAGCCCTCCTTTACGGCACCGATTTCTCTATTTCCGCTTTCACTTCCACCTTCCTCCTTCCCTTACGGCGAGGTTTAGGTATAAGGTTAGGTGTCCGCATAACGTGTTTGCAGATACAGCGCCTTTCCTTTCCTATGAACGAATTATTATAATTATTAATAATATCATTATTAAGCATGGCTGCAACATAATGATAGAGCGAAAGCTAGGAGAGTTGTAGTGATAGCCTCAGTAACATCGTCTTTTCAATACGCATTTTTTATTATTTTATTTCAACTATGTTTTGTTGGAATGGAAGGAACCCTCTACGTTTGAGTGGGCGGCACGGAGTTGTGGACACCTATACCTAACCAGTTCAAGATCATGTTTTCACATTCTGTCTTGGATATTGCCGCGAAACCTTCAAAACTGTATTTGTTGTTTTTCAACAGCCGCCGGCATACAGGCTTATCACTCTGATTCTGGATCGCGTATCAGTTCCGTCACACCTTTATCAGTCTCATTGTAGCGCAAGATGCACCGAGATCTATCGCGAAGATTCCGGCCACTCGTGCGTCTTCCTACAATGTTCCAGCCCGTGCTGGTAGCTGTTTGCGACTTTATCTAGATTGTTCTGAGCAGCCTTTAAATTGAGCGTTGACGAGTGTGACGAGCATTCTTTGTTCGACGATCGACCAACACGTTTGCTGCTACCGCCGCCGCCGAGTTGCTTAGTTCTCTTGCGGGCGCAAGTTAGCCCAATAAAGAGTTAAATTCCGTACCATCAAGCCTGTGTCTTCATTTGTGTCATCGACCCTGGTCACCACCACGTGACTATATTGTACTTTGATTTATGACAAATGAAATCCGCATTATGTACCAGCCTTTAGCGAAGGAAGATGGGAGCGGAAGCGGAGAGGAAGACGACCTGTAGTAATTGGGCCACCTCTCGGCCTTTTGATAGTTTGGCAAAAGAGTCCCTCAATGGTCCCGTATTATCTTTTCTTCCGGCGACAGCGTACATCCCCGCAGCGAGGTTTCAAAGAAACGTTCAATTAAATATGAAAAATGGACATGTTTTACCATCTGATGACTACCTGCATCTAAAGTATTCTTGGAATAGAAAATGATGTCATTCACGGCAACTTGAGATTTCTTTAACAAGGCTGCGATGCCGTATCTCGCCTTTAAATTTCTATCCTTACAGGTCTGGTTTGGCACTGTCCACAGTCTGCGCATTTTGCGGTGAACAGGAATCATTAGATCACTTTTTATTGTTTTGCCGCCGCTTCGCTACGTTGAGAAGACAGTTGATGGAAAGGCCATTGCAACAGCTTGACCTCAAAAGCAGCCCGATATTGTTATCATTTGGCGCCACAGTCCTTGGGCAGTCACAGGTCTGTTTTCACCGCCATGCAAATTTTTTTACAGGAATGAAATCGTTTTCCTTGTTAAATATTTAAACATCACTTGTTCTACTATTGCAGTGTCAATCTCCCGTTTGTGTTACCACTTTTCATTTTATATTTCACTTATTTCCCGTTTCGTCTCCATTCCTCCACCCTTCAAATCAATTTTTTATGCAAGCATACTTCAAAAACTTTCTTTGCTCCCCAATTCTTGGCCGATCCCCCTCTGTGGGCATGTGCCATAAATTATTTGGACAACAAAAACAACAACTTGCGCGGACATAACACCATCCAGGGCTGCCTCCCCTTTCATAATAATAATGAGAATTGGTTCACAGCAAACGAAAGGCTCAGTATCTTTCACACTTGCGGCAGCCGCTTTTCGATGGAGGCGAAAAGCAAGGCGCCCGTGTCCTGTGCGATGTTAGTGCACGTTAAAGAGCCCCAGGTGGTCGAAATTTCCGGAGTCCTTCACTACGACGTCTCTATTAGCCTGAGTCGCTTTGGGACGGTAAACCCCACAAACCAAACCATGCGCCTGATACGCGCCAAAGGGGAAGGAAGCAAGGTGGATGTAACAAACGACAGAGAGAAAGGGGTGGCGTAGTGGAGGGCTCCGGAGTAATTTCGACCACCTGGGGAATCAATGAATGAAAATTTTATTGGTTCTTTAAGAAGTAGTAGCGGTAGAGGACGCAGTCTTCGTCTTGAAGTCTGTGTCCTCCTTGGCCGTGGGTGGGCCCCTAGTCCAGGGCTCCACTGAGTCGGGCCACCTCGCTTGCGTGTGCTCCGCACCACGGACAGTTGGCGCTATACTGTGTTTGGAACATCTTATTTAATATGTATAAATTTGGGAAGGAGCCTGTTTGCAGTCTTTGCCATCCTGTGGCTTCCTCCTTAGATAAATGTTTATGTGGTGGGGGGTACTGGAATCGTAGCCTCTTATATAGGTTTAGTAATTTCAAATAGCTGTCCCCGCAGTTAATCTGGGGTTCCTCTAGGGTTAGTGACGTTCCTGCTCGGCTAGTCATTCCTCGATCTAGGTTGTCTGCCCCTTCGTTGCCCCCGATCCCTGCGTGACTCGGTATCCAGATTATGTTGTGTATTGGTCGTTCTTCAGGGAGCGGACCTCCATTCAAGATCTTGAGTGTCGTACTGTTAATTCTGCCTCTAATATATTTCCGGCACGCCTCTTGTGAATCCGTTAGGATGTTAAGGGATCTCCCTGTCCTGTATTCTTCTTTCGCTGCAAGAGCGACAGCAATCTCCTCTTTCTCCGTTATGTTAGATACTTCGTCTGTAAGGCTTGTGATGTGTTCTCCGTGGTGGTTTACGACTACTGCTACGGTGCTATTTTTATGTGTTTGAGGTTATAGGGAGGCATCAGTGTAGACTGTATTGTCCCGATGTCCCATGGTCCTCTTATAATGTTCTGCCCTAGCCACTCTCCTGTGAGCATGGAGGTTTGGATCCATGTTTCGGGGGATGGGTTGTATGCATATTGTCTTTCTTAGCGGGTCTGGTATTGCGACCCTGCTGTTTTGTGGCTTTTCTATTTCCCGACCTAGTCTTGTCAGGAGCGCCCTTCCAGTCGTTGTGTTGCTAAGTCTTCGTATTTGCGCCTTGAGCTGGCATTCTCCTAGTTCTTCGAAAATGTCGCTGATTCCGAGTTGCATGAGCTTGTCGTTGGATGTATTTCTTGGGAGATGAAGTGCTGTTTTGTATGCCTTCCGGAGTATTGCCTCCGCTTGCTTCCTTTCTGCTTTGGTAGTCACATGGTACGGCAATGAATATGTTGCCCGGCTGACCACTAGGCTGTTGACTAGCCTGAGTGTGTCCTCCTCGTGCATGCCATACCTCTAGTGCGCTACTCTGCTGATCATCCGGCCTACTTGCCCTGCCGCTTTGCTTAGCAGGCTGAGTGTGTAACTACTTTTCCGGCTTCCTTGTAGCCACACGCCGAGGATTCTGATCATCTTTTGTTCCGGGATGTTCTGGACCTTTAGATTTACTTGGAGTGGTGCGTCCGTAGGGTGCCTACCCACTCTGAGCAGCTCAGATTTTTCGGTGGAGCATCTGAGTCCTCTTTTACGTGTGTATCTTTCAATGCAGGTGGCAGCCTCTTGTAGCGCCTCCTGCTTCTCCCCTAGTGAGCCTTCAGTGGTCCAAATGGTGATGTCGTCCGCGTAAATTGCATGACGAATCCCCTGAGCATGGCTGAGTTTCTTGGCGAGGTTGATCATCGCTATGTTAAATAGTATTGGCGAGATTACTGAGCCCTGCGCAGTGCCCTTGCATGGTATTTGAAAGGTGTCACTCCGCAGGTCTCCTAGGCCTACTGTCGCTCTTCTGTCCGTGAGAAAGCTTCTAACGTAGTCGCGGATCTTCTTTCCGCAGTTGGTGGTGTTGAGTCCCTCCATGATGGCGGCGTGGGATGCGTTAGCAAAAGCCCCTTTAATGTCGATGGCCGTGACCACGTTCTTCCCGTTCCTTGGCATTGTTTGGAGTACCTCGTCTTTTAGTTGTAGCAATATGTCTTGAGTTCATAAGTTTGCCCTGAATTCGAACATGGTGTTGGGGTACCACTCTCCGTCTTCCAGATGCGTTTGAATTCGTCGGGTAACTATCCTCTCGTACAGTTTGCCTAGGCATGATGCTAGCGAGATCAGTCTGAGGTTTTCATTTTGGAGTTTCTTGCCGGGCTTGGGGATCATAACGACTACGGCGGGCTTCCACTCCGCTGGGACCATTCCTTCTTGCCATTGTTTGTTTAGGTATAGGGTGAGGTGGTTGATTGCTTCGTCGCTTAGGTTTCGGATTAACGAATTTTGGATCTTGTCTACCCCTGCTGCCGTATTTTTCATTGTGCCCTTATGGCCTCAACGACCTCTTCTTTTGTGATGGGTCTGACCGTGGTTGGGTTTTCTTCGCCCTGGTAGTGGCCTTGGTAGCCCTCTACCTGGTCTTTCCGGTAGCAATTCTCTCGTACTGCCTGAAGTAGCTGTTCTTCTGTACCTTCGTACTGATGAATTAGTCTTTGGATGGATTTGTTGCTTTCCGCCTTGCTTTTGCTCGGATCCATGAGTTTTTCTGAGTATCTGCCGCGTTCTAGTCGTGCCGAGGGTGCCATTCAGCGAGGTACTAAACTGCTGCCATCCCTGTCTTGCCAGCTGCGTTGCATATTCCTCTGCTTGCCTGGTGATTTCGGCAATCTTCTTCGTTAGCTTTCTGTTTAGCTTTTGGCGCTTACATCGCATGGTCAAGCCTCGTCTTGCCTCCTAGAGCCTGAGGAGTCTCTTGTCCACTTCTTGTACTTGTTCTATTCGAGTCACTTCCTTAGTGTAGAGGTCCTTGATTTATCTAAGCTGTTGGCTCCAGTCTTCTACTGAAGTTATGTCGTCCTTTAGTTGTTTGGAGTGGGTGCGGAAGGCATACCAGTCAGTCAGGTTTGCCTTGACGATCTTCCTTTTGATGCTTTCTGCCTCTATGGTGACCCTGATGATATAGTGGTCGCTGCCGAGATTTTCTTGCACGTTCTCCCACTCGACTTGCCTAACGCCCCTGACAAAGGCCAGGTCTGGACATGTGTCCGCGCTTACACTATTACCCTGTCTTGTGGGCTGGCTTTCATCTGTGAGTAGCTCGCAGCCTATGTTCACCGCTGCTCTGCAGATGGCGCGCCTCTTTTTATCTTCTATCTTGCTGCCCCATTGTGGGCTTTTCGCATTTAAATCCCCTGCTATTATTAGGGTGTTCTGCCCTGCAAGCTTCTTTGCTTCCGCAAAAAGCTTAATGAAATCTCCTTTGTTTTTGGGCGCGCTGTACAGATTTACTATGAAAGTACTTTTAGCTTTTCTTTTGCTCTTGGGAATCACTTTGGTTACTATGTGTTCTAGCTGTTTGTCTTCAAACTCCTTGTGAGCTATGGTTGTGATTTTGTTGCTAATGAGAGTTGCTGTTCTCCCGTTCTCCTGATATGAGTATCCTCTTAGGGTTGGGGTACAATTTGTCTCTTGTAGAAGTATTAGGTCTGGTGGATTTCCTCTAATTGCTGTAGGAGCCCTTGCTTACGCCTGTAGCCCCTACAGTTCCACTGCCATATCTCTAGTTGTTGTTGCCCTGCGATGTTGTATTGGTACTGTTGCTAAGTTCCCTGGGATTCTGATCCAAACCTGCGCTCATTGTAGAGGCGGTCCCTAGCGTCATTTACTGTCCTCTGTGTGTTTTGACTCTTTACGTAGTTGCGAAAGCTCTGATCTTGCAGGGCTATCTTTTGATTTAGTTGCTGCATCTGCTGCTGCCTCTGCTGCATTTGCTGCTGCATAAAAGTCTTTAACGCATCTGTTGTTGAGCTTCCTCCTTCATTATTCTGTAAGCTTTCTACAATCTGTTTGGGGGGGGGGTGAGGGTGCCCTTACAGGCGAGCAGCCTGCCTTTCGCATTTCTTGTAGTTCCGCTATTAGTTTGCTGATTTGTTTCTTAAGCTGTCTGTTTTCCTCGCGTATCTGCTCTTGTTCCTTCCTGATGTTATTGATTTCGACAATAAGCCTTTTTTATTTTCTGTTTGTGTGTTTGTATTGTTGTTGTAGTGCGGAGCAAAAATCGTCTTGGGAGGACCGGCTCCCCAGCTCACCTTGACTCCTCTGCTCTTCTTATGTTGCTGCGTCGGCTTCGCCCGGGGCTGTTGGTCATCCAGGAATCGGTAGGGCTCGTCCCGCTCCCGGCTCCGGCCCTGGCCCTGGCTGCTGCTGCGCCCCCGGCTGCGACTCCTGGATTCGCTCCGGTGGTCGCCTTGCCGCTCCTGGTCCTCGTTTCGAAATCAGCGCGGTCTCCGTGCCCCGCCTCTGCCTCGGCTGCGGCTGCGTTGCTACTGGCTCTGAGGTCCCCCTCGAAGTTCGTTGATTGGCTTCACTCGTTGTGCACAGTCCTTCGTGCCCGTCACGTGGGGGCCCCCGCATAGCTGGCACTTGGGTGTACATTGATGTCGTTCTTCCGGGTCCTTTTGGCCACATAGTCTGCATGCCTTGATTTCCGGATTCGGGCAGACGTCCGATCGATGTCCTTGTTGATAGCAGACGTAGCAGATTTGCCACGTTGGCCTGTAGGGATAACACCACATCTATCCTCCGTAGTACAGGACCTGCTTGAGGAGGATGGGCCCATCAAAGGTGATGACGGTTGTGCTCGATCGGCCTAGCATCCTTGCCGCCAGGACCGTTACCCCTTGTGTGCGGTTTCGTATATTCGCCTTGAGTTCTTCGGCTGGGGTCCCCGGGTCGACTCCGTGGATGACCCCGCGCAGCGTTCCCTCCGGCGCCGCCACGTGTGCGGTGATTCCGTAGCGATATATGCTCTCCAAACTTCAGTTGCGTGATACGCCTGATTTGTTGAGCAGCGCTTCCGTTATCGGTACGGATTATGATATTCGAGCCGGTGCACAGTCGGATGATGAGATCTTCTGCCTTGCATCCGAGTCCGGTGGCCGCGACCATCGCCCGCGCCACTTGGTGCGTCTGCAGGTTCTTCACTGCCAGTCCTTTCGGCGGAAGGATTACTTTTAGATCGTCCTTGGGAAGCGGAGGCAATCTTCTCCTCGGCGCTCTTTCCCCCTCTCCTTGTTTAGGTGCATCTGGCGTGCCACCTGTGCTCTTCGCCACGCCTAGGGAGTTTTCGTTCCCAAGCGTGTTGCCCACCAAAGCGGCTGCTTGGCTTCCACCTTGGCGTTTCTTCTGCCGCTTGGACATGGCTATCTCCCAGTCCGCGTCCGAGGCCTTGTTCTGGCTTGCCTGTAGCGTTGTTGTCGCTGGGGTGCTGCTTTTCAGGGCTTGAAAGGTTGCCGCTGATTCGTGGGCAAGGGTCTCCCCGGTAGCGTCTTCTTCTTCCATATTTTCTTGGGTGTCCGCCATAAAATTCGTCTGGTATTTTAGCGGTGCTCGTCCTGCGCTGGGGTGTAGTGAATGGGTCATCGCTCCGTTGCCTCTAACACTGGCCGAGGCCGGAAGGGCCGCGGAGCCCCGCTACTGCGTTAGGCCTAATGCGCCTGGCTTCGGTCGGCCACGTGGAAGATCTGCAAAACCGTATAAATCCAGACATATTGGACCCACCGGCTTGAAGAAAGTGTCCTCGTGGTCCGCTTCGCTTCGGCGTCGCCTTCCACCAAAATTTTGGCAGTTCACTCGATTTAACCAGGTCCAAAATACCAAAATTTGCAGAGCGCATGTGAAGTGCGTCCGCGATCCTCGGCCGCTCGCAGCGCCTCGTGGTCTTTAACATGCACTGATATCGTTTCGCTCCACCTAAACGTAGTCCGTCGTAGACGCCCTGACTTTCTTAGGCCAGAGTCACTTGAAGGGCAAATTTTGTGTCACATGAACGGCTATGCTTAGCGTAGTGAAGCTTTCGTTTCTAATCTAAATTGCTTTAAAATAAAGGAAAGGAGCGCGGTAACTGTCAAGATCACTTGATGGTGAAATCTGGCGATACGCTGACGGCTCCAAATCCTGGTGTACATTTCGATATTTAGTTGTTTATGGGACAAATGCAAAGAAAAGCCGTATTAGAATGCAAAACACGGCATGAGGATCCCTTTATAGCAGGTGAGATGGCTTTGCTGAATCAGATATAGTCGCCTTTGTGCCATTATCCTCTTTGTGGGGAGGAGGGTGGCTGGTCCTGTCCTTGATGGGGCTGGGATAGGTAAGTCACCGCCTCTTGCGGCAGGGGCTAGCCTGCCACCGAATTTTTATCTGTTGTAGGCCGGCAATGCACCCGCCACCGCTTCGGTGGTGGACGACGGCTGTTGCGGCCCGCGTCTTTCTATCCCCTTTTTTTTTCTTATATTCTCTTTTGTCCGCATGCGGTAGCGGCGGTAGCTCAGCTACTGAGCCAGTAGCAGGCCCGTGCATTTTTTCCCTACTTCCTACAGCCACCAACAACAACATACCCTCTTTATTGTCGCTTACTGTTCCTCAACGCCTCCTCCTCGTGCGCCATTTTTCCAAGTTCACCCGACCACAGCTACTCTCTGAGGCACCAAAAATCCCTCCTCCTCACTGCATGCGGTCTGCGTAGCGCTAGCGCTCGTTCGTTTCTTTTGTGTGGGCACCTTCACATCGTGGTTCACGCGGTTTTACTTACCGCATACAACCAGCTGGCCACTAAAGAGCTACCGACACCCATTAGCTTCTGTAGTGCGTGAACATTATCTGCTGCGATATTGCATCGTGGCACTGCACGGGTCTAGTGCAGAGTTATGATTTACGCCAAAAAAAATGAGGAACCAGTGCAAGCAAAAGGCACGCTATACTAACAGGAGATAACTCTCGTTGACTGTGAAGAAGGACAAAACATCTTTATTTAGTCAGCGGGGGGACCCTATGTACAGGGTCCCGTTGGCAGTGGCTGCAGTAACAGCTGTGAAGGCATAAACTACTTCCCATGAGTCTCTTCTGTCAGCCTCATTTTAGTACCTTAGGTGTTTACTCCACGACAGCCTTTGCTTACTTCCGTTTCCTCTCTCGTCGTTGTTGCGGTAATATTGTTTTTGGAGCTCGATATCAACGTGAGAATGGGAGGGAGGGGGAGGAGAGGAGGCAACCCCACCCATGCCACTCACCTGTTTGTCATTTTTCACGGCACGGGCCCAAGCGTCAGCTGCGCCATCTGTCTTGTTAGTATGGACTTCGTGGCCTTTTCCTTCATTCGGTGGTGGCGGAGGCGTCTGTCCTTTGGCGCCACCTCCGTCAGGGGACTCTTGCTGCTTTTTCGCTGTGATGATGGTCTGACGTTTTGCGTTGTCTTTGGTTGTGGCGCCGGAGTGTTTTGGCTTCCCGTCAGAATGCCGTGTTGCTGCAGGCCCCGAGCGCTTGGCCGTAGAGGGCGAGCGGAATTTCCTCGCGCATTCAGGAGAGTTTGTTGGGTGCCCGAACCCACATGTCGCACATTTCGGCTGACAGTCGTGAGGAGCCCGCACCCCCTCCACTGCCGGCACTTTTTGGCCACACAGGCTGCAGTTTTCCCCATTCGGGTTGGGACATGTGGCCGCCCAGTGTCCAACTGTGCCGCACTTCACACATGCCGGAATTGTTCTTTTGTATGCCCGGACCAGGGCAATTTCTGAGTTGTAATGCACAACCGAGGCACATCTTCCCGGCGAAGGTGAGCTGGGCCGCGTTGGAGGTGCCGTGTTTTTGGATGTCGACGATCTCTCCGGCTCGCCATTGAATTTTTTGTTGCAGGGACGCAGTGGTCTCGCAGCTCGCTACGGTGATGACACCTTTAGAAACATTGTCGGTTTGCTTAAGCTGGCCCCGCATGGCAATGGAGCCTTTCGGAGAGGCAATTTGAAATTCGCCAATGAGGCGATCTGCCACGTCGGCAACCGGGGTGCCCGTGACAACAAGATTTTGCTCCCATGAAGGAAGCAGAGTGAGAGTAGCTGCTGCCGACTCACCCAGTAGGGCCTTGAAAGCTTCTCCAACTGACCGCATTGATACAAATCCCGGAGGGCCACCGGTGTGCTGGGTTTGGGGACGACTTGATAGTCATCCGGATGGAATCTTGGAAGTGGTCTGGGTTTCCACTTCGGTGTCGGCTTATGAGCTGAACCGCCTTGGGACGCATCCGCTCGCTGGACGCCATTTTGCTGATTTGAGAGCGCTGACTTCGCTGACGCGGCAGAGGACGCTATCTTGGCTCGTCGCTGGGAGCGGCGTTCCACGAGCTTGAACAGATTTTCATGCCGGAGAGCTGATCCCGGCGGAAGCTCTTCGGTTGGGGCAATCGGAACCGTGGACCAGGCCATATTCTCGGGATCGTAGCCTCGCTGAGCTTGCAGAGCGGCCATGTTCTCCGGAAGGGTTCCTCGGCTGGGAGACGGTGTCAGCCGCCGGGCGGAGGAGGCAGCCGCGGCAGCGCGGCCTGGGCCAGACGCTTTTCGGCAAATTTCAGGCCCGCTTGGGTCGGCGGGTCGCAGTTCGCGGCGAGAGGCACCGGAGCCGACGGAAAACACGTCAGCCCTTGGTGCGCGCTCGAGGCGAACCCGCACGAGGCAGTGGAGGTGGCTCAGCTACAGAGCTAGTAGCAGGCCCATGGATTTCGGTTTCCTTCTTCCAGAGCCACAAGAACAACTTGCCAATAAGACCAAATAATATTTCGCAAAGAAAACTCAACGTGCGGAGCTCGAGAGCCTCTCGCATATTTTTTTTTTGGAATCTGTAGTTGCGAGAACATTGTGGCGGCTCGCATATACGATGTTTCACGTCCGAATGAATCCTGGCGTCAGGCGCCGGCACAACCCTTTTGAATACTTTGTGTTCACTGTGGTTCTGTTTGCGTTGTGGCGTCGCAGGTGCCTCGCTGAGGCGCGCCGCACTCCCGCCCGCGCAATATACCCAGTCTTGCAGAGGCTGCGGCTCATCATCCGGAAGTATCTGTCGGACGGCGAGACGCGGTTTCTGCGGCGCATGCATGCGCGCTTCTTGTTGCACAAGGGAGCAGACTCGAGTTGCCTATCCTACTTTATTAGAACCCCCGCCCCCTTACTATTGTTTTCCCCTCTGCGGGGAATCATGTTTTTGGGTTTACTATGTATAGGTACAATATAGTGTTTTGTGTAGTGCTTTGGTCTTTGAGTAATGGGCGTTTTTGTATGTATGTATGTATGTATGTATGTATGTATGTATGTATGTATGT
>JAJIZL010024673.1:0-14046 GCA_023969395.1 Amblyomma maculatum
GGGAGAACAATGAGGGCAGTGCTAAAAGAGAGTAAAAATAGGCTGTTGAAGAATTTCGCAGAGCGCAGTATGGTAATAGTAGCCGCGGGGCTAAACGATGTCCTAAATGGTGACGCTGCAAGAGTGGTGAAAAGTTTAGCTAAGGGAGTTGACGACATCAGGGCGATAGCACAGCAGACGCAGATAGTTGTATGCACAGTACCAGAGGTGCTAGGATTGAACGGAAAGATGGAAAAGGACGTGGTGACAGTTAATAGGACATAAGAAAGTTAAGCCTGGAAAGCGTTTCAAAGTGGTTGAGGTAAACAGGGAGATACATAAAGCAGGTTTTGGTAGGGCTTTTCAGCGAGATGGCATTCATTTTAACAGAAGGGTGGGAGCACAGATCGGCTGGCGCCTGGCAGGCAGGGCTGTAGCTTTTTTAGGGGGTCCGCGAGGACTCCGTGCACAGAGGTTGTTAGAAGTGAAGCAGAAGAAAGTGAAATAATGGAGGCTTAGCCCCCAAAAATGGCAAAGGGTAGGTCGAGAAAAAAAAGTACAAAAAAGAAATTTAACCCTAGGATCAGCTACATAAACATGCAAGGAGGTAGAAAAAGAGCGAAATGGCTAGAGATAGAACAGCTGTTGAAGGACGACAAAATAGGTGTGTACGCTCTTTCCGAGACTCATCTCAAGGATCTAGAAGATCCACCGTTTATAGAAGGCTAGCTCTGGGAAGGGTGCAACAGAATGAGAACGGAAAAAAAGGGTGGAGGGGTAGGTATGTTGATACACCAGGGAACAAATTGGCAAATAATTAAATCATCTTGTAAAGAACATATCTGGGTTTCAGGAACAATTGCCGGCATAAGGACATCGCTAGGGGTACTTTATTGAGGAACAGGACATCAATGCAGGCAAGAAAACAGGGATCTTGTTGAATGCCTCAGTGACGATATAAGCCAGTTTGGAAACGGGGCCAATATTATTCTACTGCGGGACATGAACGGCCACATCGACAATCTGGATGGATACACGGATTGTAACGGCAAGCTAATGCTAGATTTCTGTGAGCGACACGATCTAGTTATAGTAAATAGAGAAACAAAATGTAAAGGCCAAATCACGTGGGAATTCTGAAACAGGCAGACGACCATTGACTATTGTCTAATGTCGCAGGAAATTTATAGCAAGGTCACAAAAATGGAAATAGACGAAGAAGGGGAGTGTAGTCTGGGAAGTGATCATAAACGTATTAGTCTGCAGATGGGGCCCTTGATGAAAAGAGAAATGGAACTTAGACAAAACGTAACCGCAAAATTAAACGACGATCAAATAGCGCAGATAGCAGCAGACATAGATGAAGCAATAGAGAAAAGCCCCATGGAAGACTGGGATTATGAACAGGTAGAACTACTCATAAGGAGGAAAATTCAGGAGGTTAAAGTAGCAAACCGCTGGAATGGAAAGAGGAAGCCACGGAGCTGGTGGAATAAGGAAATCAGGGAAGCTATTGAACAACGACGGGCTGCTTCAAGGGAACACCGCATGGCAAAGAAAGCACAGGTATCTCAGGAGGAAATCGACCAAAAATGGGAATCATATCGACAAAAGAAACTGCAAGTGCAGGCCCTCGTCCAAAGAAAAATAAGACAGTCCACCGATCGCTGGATGGCTGTTATACACGATGCCTCTAGAGGCGGAGCAAGAAAATTCTGGAACCATATAAGCTGGCTAGGGAAGAAGAATCAAAGAAAGCAGGATCGGATTCAAGATAACGAGGGAAATTGTTTAAAGGGAGATATGCAGTGAACTACATTACATCAGTTATAGCCGAGTCATTTAAGAGCGACGATAGGGTAATCTTCGCAAATCAGGAAGCAACACAAGGTAGCAGAATACAAAGCAGCTTAGAACTGACCAATCTAAAGTGGAAAAAGGCAGAAAAAAATATTCCTAAAAACACATCTGCAGGAATAGATGGAATTCCGATCAAGCTGATTAATGAACTCGGTCCAAAAAGTAAGGAAACGTTGCTAAAAGCTCTGGAAACAGTCATAACGAATAAGCAAATTCCGGACAGCTGGCGGCAGAGTAAAATGAATTTGATTTATAAAGGGAAAGGAGACAGGATGAACATAAAATCCTACTGGCCGATTACCATAACATCTGTTATGTACAGGTTAGCCATGCAGGCGGTGCAATTAAAGGTGCAAGCATGGGTTGAAAGTAACAAGATACTCGGAGAACTTCAGAACGGCTTTAGAAATGGTAGGCGCTTAGATGATAGCCTGTTCGTGCTTACCCAATGCATCGAAATATCTAGAGTGCAAAATAGACCTTTGTATTTTGACTTCCTGGACATAATCGGGGCGTACGACAACGTAAGCAGGGCACTCCTGGGGAACATATTAAAAGAAGAAGGTATCGGTTATGAGATAATAGAGTTCTTACAGGAAATATACCGGGATAACAAAGTAGAAATTACGTGGGAAGGGATAAGAATTACGGAGGATGTCAAAGTATGCAAACGATTAAGACAAGGCTATCCTCTATCACTGGTGCTGTTCATGCTTTATATGATAAACCTGGAACGGAGGATACAAGACAGTAACCTAGGTTTTAACCTATCATATAGATTAGGTGGAAAGGCGGTAGAGCAGCGCCTCCCCGTTTTGATGTATGCAGACGATATTGTGCTGCTAGCTGAGAGTCTGGAATAATTGCAAACTCTAATTAGGTATTGCGGAGACGAAGGGAACGCTCTAGGCTTCAGTTTCAGTGCAGTTAAGTCGGGTCTGATGATTTTCAGCGGCTCAACTGATCAGGGTCTTAAACTACAAGGCCTTGATATACTTAGAGTAGCAGAATATAAATATCGGGGGGTATGGGTAAACGAAGGATTGGCATACATTGGAAAGCATGAACAGTCACTTAAGGCCAAAGGGCAAAGGAATGCCGGGATAATAAAGCATAAGGCATTGTGGGGATACAATAGGTATGAGGTTTTGAGGGGTATTTGGAAAGGAATTATGGTGCCCGGACTTACTTTCGGAAATGCGGGTTTGTGCCTAAAATCAGAGGTACAGTCGACATTAGAAACAAATCAGAGATTCGTTGGACGATTAGCACTAGGTGTCCACGGCGAAACTACATTTGAGGCGGTACAGGGAGATATGGGCTGGGCATCTTTCGAAGTACGGGAAGTTCAGAGTAAAATATTATATGAGGAACGCCTGAGGAAGTTGGACAGTAACAGATAGGCAGCTAAAGTATTTAAATACCGGTACCTAAAACGCGTTCACCCACAATGGAGGAAAAGAACTAGGAAACTAACTAGTAAGTATGCTAGTAACAACGACGGAGAAATAAAGAGCATTAGGCAACAGGTGAAAAACACAGAAGGTAAAAATTGGATAAATTCGATGAAAAAGAAACAGAGTGTTGAATTATACCGAAAGTGGAAAATGCAGATCAGGAAGGAAGATTGCTATGATAACTCAAGAGGTAGTGCCCTACTTTTTTGAAGCTAGATCAGGGTGCCTTAGAACACGCAGCTACAAAAAGAAATTTAACAATGGAGATGATGCATGTGCTGTATGTGGAAACTCCAGTGAAACAATTGATCATATTATACTCGAATGTAATGGTATCCATCCGGAAGTTGATGCAGGCGCAATCACTGTTCCTGAAGCTCTGGTGTTTAGAGATTACAGTGGCCGGTTGAATAAACCGGCGGTGGAAACTAGCAAAAAACGACTGGAAGATTGGTGGCTTAAAAGCAGAGAAGTGACATAATGTTAGTATTGTAGGAACAAAAATTTAATAAATAGAATGATGGTTTAGTTAGCCATTCTAAATAAATATATAAGATATAGATAGAAAAATGAGCATGATAGCTACTGCTACCACCCCGTTTCAAGGGGGACGCTCCTATATTCCATCCATCCATTGTGCCATCGCTCCGCGTTCGCGGCCTCGGCAGCATAGGCGGCATAGGTCCGTATAGTAAGGCGCTGCGCTTTTCACTGCGAAACCTGTCTCTTGACGGTTTGAGCGCACTTTTCGTATAAGAACAGTCTTGGTTGAAGGCAATCGTACCGTCCTATTACTGTGCGGAGAAAATCATACGCCTAAATAGCGCTCGAGGAAGCGTTTAACAAATACTGCCGTGTCCAGTCTGCTATATTTTACTGTTTGAACCGGGGAAGGTCTGCAGAACACACATATTGACTGCCTGATATCCAGCGGGGCGGGAAATTTGAAACAACCACCTAAAGTTGACACGTTGATTGCAATACTTTGTTTCGAATAAATGATCGTGTCCGGGCCGGGTTCCATATTGCTGCTATGAAATATTCCGATGGCGATTTTATTTGATCTGGAGCCAGTCGATTGCGATACGCATCGCAATAGCTTATGTAGGGTATCGTGTGCGTCTTCCTCCTGTGAGCGCTCAGTTAGCTCATATCCCAGGTGGTTGGCCCGAGTTACGGCAACTATTCTCAATCGCGATCTAACCCGGAACGGACCGACGACGACTGTTAATTATTGTCCGTGTGATACAAGTATCAGATAATACCCTTATTTTTACACAGTTCATTATTCCAACTTTGAATTTCATTTACTCTTCAGTCTTTTCTTATGGTCCATGGTATATTGATGGCGCAGTCAATTGCTACGAACGTCAATACGGGCCTCATGCTTTCGGATAGTTTACATCGACGTATCTGCAATTAAGTCATGCTTACTGCTAAGGTGATATAATATATATCAGGTTGTTGACGTTTCATGGCGTCACACATATGCTACAGAAAAGCAGGGCAATCTTGCTTTTTCGTAACATGGCACAGCATGTTTTCAAAGATCGCATGGGGCAATAAACACAGCAGTCTGAGTCTGACTTTAGTTTTTGTTCTCACTTTTCATGTGTTTTATTAGGATGTCACTTAATTGTTGCTTCATACTTAAATGAATATTATGTGGTGTGCTTCCTCTTGTAACAGAAGGAAGAAACAAAATAGGTGATTGTATCATTGATTCTTTTTTTTTACAAAGTCTACAATACAGTAGAATTTCAGTAAAAAAGCGCAGCAACAATAAACAAGTAAAAATGTAGAAATGCACCGCTAAAGGTTTTGAACAAAAGCCGCGCCGCGTATGACACCGCAATAGTCTAGAAGTAGTATAGACGAATGTTTGGTGGTATTTTTTTTCAATTGGTAATGATGCGCAAGATATTCCTGTGTAATTCTGCACGTGGTTTTTCACCTACCACCGCTAAGTAATTTATAATTGATTTTACTTTCTTCTGCAGTTTCGGCTTCGGTTTCAGCAGCCGAGCGGTAGTTGTACGGTCACAATCAAGTCTATAGGTCATGCACGGGATGGAAAAAAAAAGCTTCAACCGCAGACTCGCAATTAGCGCCTTATTTTACGCGTTCATTAGCCACTTTCTTCTGCGCTCCAGCCAGTTTTCTCTTTGCTCTTCTCACAGCGCGAGAAATGTTGCTGGATTTCTTTGGTTGGTTGCATGCATGCTTTTTCCCTCTTTCTGCTCATCTTGTTCTGTGTAAGCCTCCGCTGGTATTTGCATACCCAGGCAGCACAAGAGCCCGGGCCAATATTGTCAGTGAGTTGGCAGAGATCAGCCCTATGTAGGCCCAGCGCTGCCATCTTATGGGTGGTATTGGTTGTGCCATTCTATAACATGTCCGACACTGGCCCTGAGGATTCCATTGGTAACCAATATTGGTCGTACCTATTTATATTGATAACTACATTGGCCCGTCATATCCGATGCCCTGACAATATCGGTGGTACCATTATACAGGGATGGCAATGATGGGCCTGGATATTCGGCGTATCACCGGTGTTGGCGCTGCCATGAGATAAGGATGGCTATAACGGACAGCATTAGCCATCAGTCCACTGATGTTGGCCAATATTCAACATGTGCTGGACAATAATGTGAGCTCTGTTACAATGGCCCGCCAATGTCAGATATACACTGGCATACCTTACATATCAACAGTATTGGCATTGCCCTTTCATAAGGATGGCTATATCGAACAGCATTAGCAATTACTCCACTGACGTTGGCTAATATATGCCATATGCTCGACAATACTGTCAGTTCTGTTACCCTGTCCCACCAAATGCATTAGCACACACTTCAGTCAACATTGTGTTTTCTATTTCACCTACTGGCAATATTAGATGCAAATTAGCATGTGGTGGAAATATTCTGTGGGAAACCGCATTAGCGTGCTTTTGCGGTTGGCAGGCTCGTTTAAAACTTGGAGTCGTTAACTGTGCTGTTATAATCGATGTTTTCGAGTTACCTTTGCAATTTTAAATACTTTGGAAATCTTGTGTCTAAATAGTCTTGTGAAGTTCCACGGTGCTGGTTTCAGTTGCGTTTGCTTTAATCCCACCTAGCTGTTGTTGATGTTGCTTGGGATTACACCATGTTATTTTACACTAGATCTTCATTGACTTAAGCTGGCACTGTAATCAATCCACATGTATACTGTGACGAATTTGGATGAGACCGACAATCGGTCAACGGCGTCAAATATCGATAAGTTCACCACCGTTTGCTGGTCCGTCAGGGCGGCGGCGGCGATAAATAGCTCCACGCCGACCGGTAGATTAGAAAGAATCAAAACAAATGTCATATATCGTGCATAGGCAATGGTTGCTATTTTTTGTATTCTATTCGGCGATGGTCTAGGTTCTTTCATAGCTGCTCCCGTGGCGATTCCTGCTGCTCTGGGTGAAGAGAATTCCAAAAGTTGTAGCAAATTTCTTTGCCCCCGAGTATATTAGGTTTAACAACAGTGGCTTCAAACAGACGATTGCCGCAGGACACGCATGCAGTGCGATGCAATTAAGGCTCGTACGTGACTCAGATCGACTATGGCGAGCGCGCTTCCATCGAAATAAACTTTAAAAATACACTAGGCCGTTTAAGCTATACGAATACGAAGCATCGGAGCACATGCTTTCGCTTAAACGATTTAACAATGGTGATCTAAATTAAAGCTGGGTTATTGAGCGGTAAATTAAACGTCGGTCCGCACATGCATGGACGTTCCCACGTATGGCAAATCGTATCGACGCTTCCTACTACGTTGTCGCTCTAAGAAGAGAAGTATTAGAAAAAAAATTGAGAGAAAACACTGCACGTAAAATCTCAGTATGAATAATGTTAAGGTTATGGTGAAACAAAAAACTGGGTTGCAGTTTCACTTTTCTTCATCGCACTCGTTCGCACATTTGTTTTTTCTCAAGCGTCCGCCCTTGTTGACGACACACCGCGCACTTCTGTTCCAGTCCACTGATGGCAGTCACTCGCGCCGAAATATGAACGCTCTGTTCGCTGCTTGCTAGGTGCATTGAAAACATCACTAACAAAGGAAGAAAAACATGGAGGCACGGCGCCAGCAACAGCGGCGCCGACTTGCCCGAGTGGATGCGCTCTGCAGGTGGGGTTGTCGGGTTACACGCTGCGCGATGCAATCCAAGACGCTGGCCCTGACGCTCCACGTGTGGTTCAAGGTGCACACGGCCGCCGCCCTTGCGGGAATTTATGACGCAATGCGTCATCCGCTATACTTTAAGGCTCTATTTCTTTCATATACCTATTTGACATACGCAGAGCTAGCGTAACTTACGTCTTAGGCTTTGCAAGAGTAGACCATCGCATACGTGTATAATCAAAAGTACGACTGCAATGACCATGGTGCATTAATCACTGATGGAATATCGCACACATACGGTACTGGTAAATGCTCTATGATTATCTTGAAACACTCATTCGGCAAATGAGTACGCCAGTTATTTGCTAAACAAGCCGCGAATATTCAAATCACTGCAGTGGCAAAAATGATCGCAGAGCCAGCTAGAGTCACCCGCGGCACGGCGACGGGCTGGCTTCCACATTTCACAAGAACTTGAAACGCGAAATATATCCGCGCGGGGCTTTGTCACACTGAATTTCATAGGAAATCAAAATAGCTTCGTGTAGCAGCCAGTATACAAGAACGGCAGCTCAGCAGAACAACATTTGATTGAACGCCATGCAAGTGCATTGATAGCATAATTTTTGAATTTCTGGATTATTTTTTTCGCACAAGTGCGAAAAAAAGAAGTCTGTAACATTTCTCCGCTTTTATTCACACCCCCATTTCGCGATTCCGTCGTCGTTCACTGCATTACAATGCTTGCGCTACAAATGGCAAGAAGGAATAACTGTAGAGTTCAGAAACTAAATAAAGCAGTCGTTGTTTTACAATTAAGCTTAATTCGGTATCACAGCTTATTATTCTCAAACTACCTTCCTGGTGGAAACGTTACAGGCGTGCGCGGGGAAGGGAGTTTTTTTTTTTTTTTACAAATATATGTATGGAGAGAAGATTACCCACATGTAAACTGACTTGTTCGCATTAGAACGAAAAACAAATGTGAAAGAAAAGACTGGAAACACAAATAAAATACGAAAAGGTACAATTGGTACACTAACAACTGGATTACAATGACACATCTTTGTTTCGCACACGCTCGTTCGCACAGTTTTCCACCGCCTGCTCTCCGTGCTGACGCACCGCTCAATCCCGTCCTCGCGCACTTCGCACTCCAGTCGTTACCCGGATCGCACTCTCTCACCGCATGCGATTCGAGCAAGGTCCGAGGTTGCATGCGCGCGTCGAAATCAACGCAGGTGCGCCAAAGCTGTGGACGGGTCGACGCACCACTCAGGGTCCAAGGGGCGGACGGCCGCCGCCAAGGGGAAGGAATTGCGCAGTAATAAAAACACGTATGCTAACAGACTGGAGACTTCTTTCAAACATTTCCGGGCTCTCATAACAGGTTGCATAGAGAAATGTGCTTTTACCGCATTTTCTTGGCCAATAAAATATACGCAAGAAACTAAACTGTGAGAAAGAAACAAGCGCCTAATGAATCGGGCCAACAAACGACTAATCTATGAGATAGAATGATGCTGACGGTGCGGATATATGAGAAAAAATGTAAGCATCGTATGCAGCTAGGTTATAGAGAGGTGGCAAGTGGTGCTGAGATGCTTAGCTCAATAATTTTCAACGAACTTGCTTCAAATCCTCATTTCAGGGTGATTGAAATATTCCACTCGATTGAGCACTATTGCATGAAAGAATTTTCGTTGGTATGCTAAAAGTGAGCAAACTATTCGTAGTAGAACACAGCATTCACAAAATACAACTTGAACAGGTTTGCGTGTTAGAAACAAAACAGCTAGGCGCCTCTCCAGGGCGACGACGCGCTTCTCTGCTGGCACAGAGCCCTACATAGATGAGCAGCCGCAGAGCGCATCTATGCTGCTGCTGCTGAAAAGGCGATTACTAAAAAGCTCGAAGGATGACGCGACAATCGCTTAGCCGGCATGACAGCGACAGTTGTATTTTGTTTCCAAGAGGGCGCTCCGTTCTTTCGTCCATCCAACGGCCACTCGTTCGCTAGGCTTCGCGTTCGGTGGCACCGCGCACGTAAAATGCTTCTTTCTTCAAGAAATATTCCATGTAAGTTTTCAAATTTTTTCATTCAGATTTCATAAAGTCTTTGTGTGTATTGGAGCAAAATATTAGCCTCTTAGATTGAGCATTTTTTAAATTACAAGCGTTGTCTTACATTTCATTGTTGCTGCAGGCTGCGTAAGCCATGTGCAAGGGAGATTTGTCTTCTTTTAGCATATTTCTTACGTTGTTAACTTTTCAAAAGTGGTTCTCAAGTGTTCGCGACTTGATGCCGATCATTTTGCAGCTTATTTCAAGTTAAACCATTACTGTTTTGCAGAGTACTGATTTTCTAAAGTAAACAACTGCGTGGCATCGTAGCCCTAAAAGCCAACTTCGGATATTCACGGCGTTACAGTGGCTCGAACGGCGTATAGCCGTCGCGTGGCTCGGCCGCTCGGGTGACCTCAGGCGGAGTCTGCGGAGTCCGGGCAAAAGCATATTTTCTCGTGTCTGATGCGATAAAACGCTAACCGCATGAGTCGCGCGGCAGCACGATGCGCAGTGCGCTGAGGACCGCTAAAGCATTGCCGCTCGGCGCTGTCGCCCAGGTTCTGGGTTTTTAGAAAATCACTCATGATGCTGGAACCAACTCGCGAGGCAGCCAATCGCAAAAGGCTTCGGGTTACTCACCTTCACCTTAGTTGTGTCTTTTTTTTTTTTTTTTTGCATGCAAAGTTTGTTTACCTAGTCCGGTATGAGCGAAAATCCTGCAGACGCTCATTTCGTCTGATCCGTGCGTATATGAGCGCATCGAGACGGTTTAGTAAAAGCTTGGTAGGGTAGTATTGCAAAACAAAAAATGCTAGTGTGGCTAGATATTGCTCATTTTCGAAAGTTGCAGAAAAACGCCACTGCTTTAAATCATGTCTGCATCGCAGTATAGTAGCACGCCGCTGCGCTGGGACCATTTTTTTTTAGGGGGGGGGGGGGGGGCTCGACGCTTTTCAAGAATTTTCATCAGTGTTGCTGTTTAGTGCAAGAAACTGGATATAGCGTAACTGTACTCATTTACGAAATAAAGAGGCGGCGCTAACAAAGCAAGGCTGAAAACGCGTCTCTGTCGCTGAGGTCCTTCGCTCTGTGCGATGTGCACCAGCGGCAGCGACAGGAGTTGGCGTCGTCGTCTTCGCGCGATGCATCGCCAGGGATTGTAGCATATTTTTTTCTTTCTGTATCGTTGCTTCAGCTGCAATAGATCAGTCGCAAAACCTGCACGTCAGCTTCCCGGTGCGGCAGACATTCCTGCACAATTGCAGCGTAGACTTTGGGGTAATAGTTGGGTACAGTGCTAGCACATCGCCTGACGGGTAGGGTAATTCCCGCACCTCTTGCCCATTCGTCACAGTATTATTCGCGTGCGAATTGTCGCCCCACTATTACCCTCTCCGGGTGTCCCTTTTCTAAATTTTCTTTCTTCACCCCTAGGGTGACAGTGCGCTCCCTTTATTCCAGCGTTAAGAATGCCCAAAAACCTTTCTCTGACAATGGCCTGTGCGTGGGGAACTGCATCCCATCAGCGTGGACTGTGGTAGATGCATGTACTGCACCTAACTATTATCCCTAAATCAGGTTCTGTCGCCACTGTGCACGAATTCCTGCCTCACAGGGAAGCCGACTTGTAGGTTTTGCAACTGGTCTGTTATAGTATCTCCAGCAGGGCCGGAGCCTTAAGTGTGAGCGCTGGGTGGGCTCAGGCAATTTCAGTTCCAGGCCGGGTTCGGGTTTCTAGCATGAGGCCCAGGTCGGGCTCAAAAGTTATGCCCGTGCACACCTCTAGTGGCGTCGGTTGTGTAGCACACGTTTGGCGCCCGTGCATGCTTTTAATTTTGTTCTTCGCACCATGACACTGCTCCAGCATCAAGACTGCATGAAACATCAGTATGCATTTTCCGGTCGTTATGCTAACTGATCGTCCCACCGCCCTGGCACAGCTATGTTATACCATGTGTAGCATAGAGTTGCAATTAGTCCATTTTTTTGAGACAGTTTTCAATTGAAATTATAGATTAACTAAACAGAGAAGAGCCGTGGTATGCTGTTATCATGATTTAGAGGCATCGATTTAATGGAGACTTTCCTTGCATTTAGGGCTCTTTGCTCTATAACGCCCGCAGTCCAGCTGCTCCACTTGTATCATCACACTGCTTTTGCACAAGCAATCATCTGACATCAAAGAGGTGCTGCCTGAATGTGAGGCAGACAACATCGTCAACATTTTGGTGCTGCAAACCTGTCAACAACTGTGGGAGCCTTGCCATGAAGCATGCTGTGTGTAAGGAAACATTGCCTCGGTAGGTATGACACATCCTTTGTTTTGCATTATATAACGGCTTTAAATGCTCTGCTGGCGTTTTGCTATATGATTGCATGCTATATGACTTTTTCTGGCTTTTTAGCTCAAGACTTACTTGTTCACAAGTCTTGTCCACCAGTATGCAAAAAATAATATCCTTCATGTCCCTGGCAGTGCTTTAATAGCTGGTGCTATATGTCATTGCTTTATTTCAACAGTATGTGACTATTTCAAGTTGAGGCATGATTGAGTGAACCTGTGGTGTAATAGCACAATAGCAGACATAGCTTGTGAACTTACGATGTAGTTTTCATTTGCGTAACACGGGAGTGCAGGTGCTTTAAGTGATGGAATATTTAGCATACTTGATTATGCTTGCATTACAAGAATTCGCAAGAAGCCTGTATTGAGGTTGCAGAGAAGAAAGCCATTCAGTATTGCTCAGGTTATTTGCCTTCCACTCTCCCTTCATTACCGCTGCCTGCACTGTATGTATTTGTTCATACAGACATGCAGTTACTGACTGCTTGTGCATTTCTGGTTGCCTACACTGGCTTCAGCCATGTAGATGTAATATTACTTTGACCTAAACCAGGCTATTTACTTTGCTCAAAGTGACAATTTTAAATACTTTTCTCCTCAAGCCATTGAGATTCGCCATTAGCTCCCAACTCGCTTTATTCGCAGCTGCAATGAATTTATTCTGTAACCCTAGAGCAAGACATTTGCAGAAAGATCATCATGCAATACTCATTCAAATTTTGTAAATTTTAGAGAACATTGTTTGTTTTTGCATATGCTTCTGTGTTCGGAAAACAGAGCAGACTTGCTTACAGTGCAGGAGGGGTGGGCTGAAAGACAAAAGGAAATTATTAGTGCAGCTGCTCATTCAGGCGTGCATTCCTTGTGCACTTATTGCTCTTATATATGTGCACCTTTGCCTGCATGCTTGCCAGGGCTTTGCCCATAATGGGTGGCAGTGATCGTGGCACCTACCTCTCAAGGGGACTGCCCTTTTCTAACTACCTGCTCACAACCAACTCACCTACTGGGCTTCAAATTTGTCATACTCAAGGACGATTTTCTGTGTTTGATGCTACCAGTGACGCCATTTAAGATACGCAGTGTGCATCATTGGTCCATGAATTTCATTTCGGGATGTTGTCACCCCTTATATTCCTTACTCATATTTATTTTTCTACATCCCCTTGCAACTGCCAAACTAAATAAGACGTATAAAACTGCCAAACTCCCGCAGTCTCTGAATGCTATGTCAACAACAAAAAAGCTTTTGCATCTCTTAATAAAAGTAGAAATGATCCCCCGATGTTTTTTTATTGTCATATCTAGTCAGACGGTTTAGTGAACTCCCACATGGCCAAGCAAATTGCAACTGTAAGTGCACTGAGGAGTCATGCGTTAGAGCAAGCATATGGATCTTGTGTTGCTTAGCTGCTTAAATCCAAATATTCTCCTTTGTCAGACGAGATATTTTTTTAGAAAACTGGATGAGCCAGAAGAAAGCAGATTGGATTCTTAGCAGCATTGTTACTTGTTACACGTGCGTTCCACCCCTGTATACATGAACTCGGCAGAATTGCGTCGAGTACGTCTGTCGAGTGAAAAATCAGTTGTGGGGTTCATGTATACACAGTCGGGTCGAGTAAAATAGGCGGCGGATCGGGTCGCGTTAACTCGATTTCAGGGGGTAGGTTAATTCGCTTGACCCGCTTATCTAAAGGCATGTGGACGCATTCCAGTCAGGGAGTCTAGTTATGCATGTAGACGCTGTCCAGTCAGGGAGTATAGTTATGGGGAATTCTGGGATAGGAAAAAGCCTCTGGAGCGTCGACGAGCGTCACTCGAAATGAATGCTTTTTAGCGCTCATCAACGGTAAAAAATAATCGAAGCTCTCGATAGTAAAAGCAAATGGGATCAAATACGAGTAAGAACTTGCACAATAACTTCGAATCTCGATGCTACGCTCTGCTACGATACTTACTCACTAGAAAGCGAGTTCATGTAGACATCAGCCGTGTCGAGAATGATGACCTTGCTTACTCAACGCTGATTCAACCCGGTGCTGTCGAGTCCATGTACACAAGGCTATTGTACTTGTAATTTTAGGTGAACTCTCAGTTCGTGTATTGCACATTAAATTTGAGCGATATGTGTGCTTTTTTGCGTCTGTGCTGTTTTGTTCTGCAAACAAT
>JAJIZL010024674.1:12867-31142 GCA_023969395.1 Amblyomma maculatum
CCCCCCCCCCCCCCCCCCCCCCCCCCCCCCCTTCTTCTCCCCCTCGATCATTCCTTTACTTATAGCTGCACGCAGCCCCGCGTCATGCACCCCTGAAGAAGGAGCCGAGCCGGCTCCGAAACGTCGGGTTTTATAAAATAAAAGTGTTGGTTGGAGAAATTTCAAGTCTTATTTAGTTATCAACCCAACCAGACAGGCAAATCTGTCGAAATGTTTAGCTTTCAATACACCTTATTTGCGTGAGTATGATGCTAGGCAGAATTTGGGAACTAGGAGAAATTGCACGAGAAATATTTTTACCATCATGAAGCATTCTGATGATGTTGAGCCAAACTTCACCCCCCTCTACACCTTTCCTCCCACTCCTCTTTGCAAGCAGTGTACCACAAAGCAGCAGCACCCTCCGTCAACGCTGCGTCGCTGCTGCTTTGTGTTTTAAGCTTCCTAGTCCTGCGCCCGCTTGTTCTTCTTTGCTTCCACTACACCATTCAGCTTTTTCTAGGTTTTCTTGTCCTCAGTGACCCACATTAAAGTGTTTCCACATCCATACAGCCACCTTAAATTGCACTTGATTCTAAAGATTGTGGAAAAGTGGGCTTCTCCTTGTAGCTTGGTAATATTGTTACGGACGAGCGAGGAAGAAGAAGCGAGCAGGAGCGCTCGTGCTGGGCCCGTTACCATTTCAGTAAACGTCATCTCACGGTCATCGAACACCTTTTATCTGTTCTCTGTTCTCCTGTTTTTATCGGCTTGCATCTTCGTAACATTTGGTTGGAGGTGCGGGTACTTCATCATAACCCCCTCATCCTGGTCCGGAGCTTCGGCGCCCTGCGACTTCTTGCGCTGTCGGCTGAAGGTTGGGAGGCGTAGCATGGCTGTTCTCTAGCCTGCCGCACCCAGCAAGACCTTGCCGTTCCTCCGCCCCGTCCACCTGCCCCGACCACACGACACGACGAAGAAGTGACTGACCCGAGACGCCACAAATGACCAACAAGACTCAAGGAGACACCAGAAGGGCCATATGCGACTCCACTGACCAGATGTGCCGATCAAAGACCCCATGACCCAAGACACCGCTACACTTGAAGACATCCTTCCCTGCCTATGCCATGCGGTGCGTGCCTTGACCTCCGCCATCGAGTCGTGACAACGTGTGGCCCGAGTTTGTTCTAGGCCAAGGTTCACCGGGAATCATATCGTGCCAGCTAGCCGTTGTTGTTGTTGTTGTTGTCCAAATAACTTCTATTCTTCTTTCTCCCTCTTCTTCTTCTTCAAGCATCCAGAAATCTTCCTCCTCCTCGTCCACTTCCTCGTCCATGATCAGGACGATCGCTCGGTGGTCCCGGGTCATGTTACGGACGAGCAAGGCAGAAGAAGCGGACAGTGGCACGGGCAGGTGCGCTCGCGTTAGGCCCGCTAACATATTCATTAAACGTCATCTCACGCTCATCGAACACCTTTTTTCTGTTCTGTTTTCCTGTTTTCATCGGCTTGCCGCTTCGTAACAATATATTGGCGAAAGTTGATTTAGAAACCTTGAAGATGATTTCGAGTATATAGGGGCCCTCTGAAGTATACTTTAGACCCTCCCTAGAAATAGTCAAGATTATTTATTCTCGGTTAGTAGAATTAAAACTTTTTCGGCACGGAAAGTAGGGAATCTTGGGTATCACCAGTCGGAAAGTCACCTCTACTTCCTGTGGCAGCAAAAGGTTCCCACTCAGCCGGAAAACCACTGTCTTTAGGTTTGTGCACTGCCCCTGGCCTTAAAAGAATTTGCATAATTGGGATGTTGACTGCACCACGAATGGATTCCCAAGCCGCATTGGCGCGAACAAATCAGCTTCACCATCCACTGCACGAAAGCACTAGGCCATAGGCTTTCTGCCTTGTTTTTCTGCGCTGTCTCGTTCCAAAGCTTGTACTGCTTTCGGCTTGGTTTTGTTTGTAAAGTCAGGGCCGGATTTTATAGGGTTCAAAGGGTTCAAATGAACTTGGTCCTCCACATTTAGCCCCTCCCCCCCCCTCCCCGCCCTTAGAAGCTGAAAAAAACAAACAAACTTGGATTTCTAGGTTCGGATCGAAAAATAGTCAAATCATCTTCCTTCTGATTCACCATAGTTGCAGATGGTTTGGTTTGGTTTGTGGGGTTTAACGTCCCAAAGCGACTTAGGCTATGAGAGACGCCACAGTGGAGGACTCTAGAAATTTCGACCGCCTGGGATTCTTTAACGTGTACTGACATCGCGCAGCACACGGGCGCTTTGCTTTTCGCCTCCATCGAAAAGCGGCTGCCGAGGCCGGGATTCGATCCCGCGTCCTTGGGAACAGTAGTCGAGCGCCGTAACTACTGCGCCACCCCGGCGGATCTCACGTATAGTAATGTGGAATGCTTCAAAAGCTGTTCGTCAGCGCTGAAACCCAGCCTAGTAGTTCGCCAAAGTGCAAACGATTGTGGCACAAATAGATGAGAAAAAAAATCTCAATGGTTTTAGCTGGTTCTAATTAATTTCAGTTAGTTTCGATTGGCCCCAGCTGGTTCTCAATTTGCATTAACTAGTCCCAGATGCCTACCAGCTGGAATTCAGCGGGTCCCATTTGGTAGCCAAGTGGAATCAACGAGTTCTAGCTGGCTTTTATTTAGGAGTCAGCTCGTACCAGCTGGCAAACCAACTGACCACTTTCGTTACTACCGTTGCGGTCATTGTGTGCTTTATTATTCTAGGCGTAAGCAGTGGAAGCTGAAACGTAAACAATAAAATATTTGTTACAGATTGTGGCGTCTCGTATAGCCTGAGTCATTTTCAGTCTTTAAACCCGGCAAACCAAACCACTTAGCAATTATGATTGCGTACAGCTGACAGTTGCTTCAGCATTTTGTCGCTGACGCAAATTCTCAGGTTAGTCAGCGTTGAAGAATCTGGGTTTATGGGGCACTCTTAATGTTTTTCCTTTCTTTAGTTTCTTTCTTTTTCTGAACCGGGCCGTAATCACTGTTAGTACCGGCCATGTATGGTGTTTAACGTCTCAAAGCGACTCAGGCTATGAGAGACGCCGTAGTGGAGGGGCCCGGAAATTTCGACCAGCTGGGGCTCTTTAACGTGCACTGACACCGCAGAGTCGACAGGCGCCTAGCTTTTCGCTTCCATCGATAAGCGGCAACTGCAGCCAGGAGTCGATTCCGCCTCCTTTGTTACACCAGTCGAGTGCCCTAACCGCTGCATCACCGTGGTGGGTCTAGTACTGTTTATTTAATGTTATAGCGGTATTCGCAAGTGCTTCATAGGTAAGGTGTTCCACTACATGCTAACAAACTTTGCTGGTATAGCCTCTTATTAACTGCTACAAAATCCAATGCGCTTCAGTTAGTTTCAAACCCGATGTGTTTGCAATAGCAGCCTGATATCTCCACAAACTCTTTAAAGCTTTTTTGGTGAACAAGAAAAATGGCAGTGTCATCCGCCCAAGTGAAAAATTTCCCTGCACCCACTGAAGAGTGAACCCGCCCAGTCTACCACCATGTAACAGAGATAACATAAACGGCAAAATGTAGATCGCAAGGAGCATAGACGTAAGCGAACAGCTTTGGCTTGTGGGCGATTCCTCTGCCCGAGGGATGCGCACGACAAATACACAGCGGGCCGTGTAACAAACATCTTTAATCTCACAGGGGGTCGTCCAAGGCGGTGCGGGGTTGTCGTCCGGGGGGCTGCAGCCTGCGGGTCGTCTTCCGTGGAGAAGCGCCAGGAGCGAAGCAGGAACAAAGAGCGGAGAGACGGCGGCGCGTGCCTTCCTTTGTAGCCCCCTCGCGCGAGACCGGTTATCCCCGAACGAGCAGGGAGAAAGAAACAGGCAGCGCGCAGGGAGCATTGGGAAGTGGCGCGGCCTTCGAATGCGCGGCGCGCCACGGGCCCTACAGATATGTGGCGCAGGGCCCCACAGGCTATAGCTGTGAAACAAAATGTTTTGCGTGGATAAATACTGTGTGCGAGTATTGCGAGTTTAGTGATGTGCTTTTATTTTGCATCCCTTTCCTTGCACTCTGCTCATGTATCGATAGCGGTTACCCTGAATCATTATGCCGCCTTAGGCTGAGAGAAGAGAGCACTGTTGACGTTAGTTCAGGAAATAAAGATTTGAGGAGGATGTGTTGGAGATAACTTGATAAGAAAATATTACAAATACGGGTATTCAGAATGAAGGTAAAGTAAAGGGAAAGAAGGGAGCACAATACATAGAAAAAGACGTCTAAGCCAGTCTTGTAGTCCAAGAGTACATTAACAGCAGTCGGGTGGTTCGTAGCAACAATCAATAGCGTCCAGGGAGCTTTTCGGTGCCGGGTATGCAGGAAGCATTATATTTAACGCACGTCTAATGATATGGCCAGCTATCAGTAAACACTAGCCCCTTATTGTTTGCACTCAATATGCTTTGGCTCTTTAAGAAAGCAGATACTATTGAAAGCATGTACACATGAAATTTTCTGGAAGGTACAGTCCATATCTTAAGTTCGCAAGCACTGCCATCGGGATACAGATACGTTGACAGAGATTAATTGTTATGACCTCGGCATGTCTAGGGTGTAGCACGTTGATTTCTTTAATCAAGCCTTATTCTGCCAAAAGATTTAGCGAACCGGATTCTTGTATGGGAGTGTTTGAACCTCTATTAGCAGGTGGGAAAAGCACAGGCAAACAGCGCATGCGCTGTTAGTGGCTTGCTGTTGTGTTGTATTGTTGCGTTGTACTGTAGCGCCATGCTGATAATTAATATTGTTAACCATCCTGCTTGCATATTACTCGGCATTTTTTCGCTGTATCGATCATTACAGATATGATATTTTGGCGGCTACCTCTCAGCCAACCAGGTTCCCGCATAAGAACATGGCCGACGTCATAGGTTTTCTTTCTGGCCTCCCTTCCATCGACATAAATGCGTTCGGTCTTTCTGTTTACCGCTCGGTTTCTTCGAGCTCACCATGTTAGGCCATCGGCAAACGCGCACGCACGTTCTTCAAGCGTTGAGCGAGTTGTGAGGAGCAGGAATACGCCCAGGATAGCTGCTTCACGGCACTCATCGTCGTCGCAGGGTCGATGGGAGCTGGCGTGCGATACGAGACAGCTTGCCACGCCGCCATCGATTTACTGCTCCCGCGAGAAGGACGCGACGCTTCTGCGGTGGCCAGTGAGGGCCGCTCCTTATCACCTGCCCCGTCAAGGAGGCAGGCAGCGCGCCTGCCCCATCTTCCACGGCATCCGGCGCCCATAAAACCGGAACCAGTTTTCATCTTCCTGTTTACGCATTCTCCGCGTTCTCCCTTGTTCTTTGCCATCGTAGCTCGACTCTTTGTGCGTCGTTCGAAAGAGGTTTTGAGAGAGAAGTTCCTCGAGGATACAAAATCACCTGGCCACTGATTTTATAGTTTCTTTTCTTCTCTTGATGAGATTTGTGTTAGCTAAGATAAACGTTGATAAAAAAAAGAGCTCTGCTTATAGTCACTTATAGGCATGGGTATATCTTTCTCATTCAAGGCAGTCGACAAGAAATCGGTTGAAAGCGTTCAACTCTTGCTGTTAGCATTACTAATTTGCACGGTGACATTGGCTGCTTGTTGGTATTACGGTTGACGTCATGTTGTTTTGAGTAACGTTAGGCTTCATGTTGAGCACTTTATTCAGCTTATGGCGGCTTAAATTTATGGCGTTCAATGCGGTTATGCTCTAATCTCTCCAATTAGTTAGCATTTGTGACGTGGAAACTTCTTGATCGGTGCAAACTTAAGGGTTTATCTGGACATTTACAGCAGCTGTCGTTGAGAAGTGGGTTTTTCGAACTCTATCCCCTCGAAGCAAATGCAACGAGAGCAAGAACTTTGGTGGAAGTTCTTTCTCGACATCAGCGTCGCGCCTACATATCTGGGTGCATACTCAAACAGCGCTTAGTGTATTCAGCTAATCATATGAGAACTGCATAAGCTGTTTTTGATTACGTCGAAGGAGCGTGTAGTTCACTGAACCAACCGGAAAAAAAGATCCGATGCGTCGCATATTCACTGAGTGTATATCACATGTATGTTATTTTATTTCAAGCAATGTATATGCGCAGAGAGTTGTTGAAGTTTTACTGAGTTTACGTGTTATTTTTCTGTAAAATCACTAACAGAACACTTTGTCTTTTTTTTTTCTTTTCATCGTTACAGTTCTTAAGCTGTAAACATCATCATCGTCATCATCTTAATTGTCAACCAAGCTGCACCCATTTCAAGACATGGGCTCACACAACCATCTTCATTTAGTCCCGTTCTAAGAGCAGCTGCGGCTAGCTAACCAGTGGTTATTATAGCCGTTTTCCCTAATCTCATCTCACATCTTCAATTTCTGCCTGTCCTCGACGCCCTTTCCTTCTTTCGCAATACACTGCACTACCTTTGCGAATTCTGGTTACGTTCTCTAGCCATTAGATGCATCATGAGTGCTTCTTTCGGGATTTTTATTCCGTCTATTGCATCAGTATGATATCATATGCCGTGAGGACTTCCCTTGACACTTCAATTATGTAGTCCTGAAAACAAACAAACAAAAAAACAAAAAAACAAAATAAAGCCTCGAAGGGAGTCATCGCTTAGCCTCGTCAACCTCAATGGTTTTCCATGCGGACTGGCAAGGTCCACAAAGAGCGGGTACTGCTCGAACTGGTTTTAGAGCTCGGTTGCTTCTCCTGGCGTCCCATGTTCACGGATGCGTACGCCCGCCCTAGGTCGGCGTCCCCCGGTTAGAAAGCTCTGGCCACGGGCCAGGAATTCCTTCTCGAAATAAAAGAAGACACACCAGCGCAGAGAGGAAGCTGCGCGCTTAAAGAAAAAAAAAAAAAAGGGGGGGGGGGGGCATGGCGAACGCGTTTTCTGGCAGCTCGAGGCGCATTCCGCGAGAGCTTCTTAACAGCGGCTCGCGATACGCGGCGCTGATATTTCTTGCGCGCGACGCGTTCGGGCTCTCTCTCTTTGTGCTCTTCGTGGCGTGTGGGCAGTGTTTAGACGCTTCACGCGCAAAACACGCGACGGTGATTGTGCGCCTGAAAAGCCTTGGCATTCCGGAGTTTGTCAAAGTCAGGAGCCGCGCGCTCATTGCTCTTGGAGGCGGCGATGGAAGCAGGTTTCCTCTCGCAGAATGTGTGAATCAGAGTCTGCCTGCTTGCGTTATTTTCGAATCTGGATCTTCTGTTGAGTAAGGAAATGCCAGATAAAGTTTTGCGCAACTCGCTTAGTGGATAAAATTTGAGGAAATGCAATTAATATCTAAAAACACCAAGCTCAACACCAAGCTCTGTGTTTCGAAAAAAGAAATGCTGCTGACGTGTTAGATAAAAGGTTTTATATTGGAGAGGCGGTTGTTTAAGAAGAATCACTAAGTATTCCTTAGAAGTAGTGCCATTTAGAGTTGGGTTTGAAACAGGCTATAGGTTTGGGTGGTTTAAAGGCGACCGCGTATTATATTCAGCTGGTATAGTAGCGATTAATTCGAGTGACCATGTGGGGAGAAAACGTCAAGACCTTTAGAAGCAGTGGGTGCTTTCAAAATGGACATTCAAGAAAACAAAATAGGCTTAGGTATTTGTCTCTGGCTAAGTTAGTGAAGAAACTTCTGATGATGTACGCGCATCCTTTGTCGGCCTTCTATCAAACAAACCATGCTCTTTATTACGTTACCGCACAGTAACTTTACAACCGCAATAGCGAAAAAGTATTAAACAGTTGGCGCGTCAGCATAGCCTGGCATTTGTGCTTGCTTTTCGCGAAGCCGATAAAAACATTCACGTTACAGCTTTCATTTTCTCCTGCCATTTCCTGTCCTTCCCTCCTCTAATTGATGTCTTGGCTCGTGTTTCCTTCAGGCTGTTCGTGTTTGTCTAAGCACCTTTTTCCCACTGACGGGGTTAGCCCATTCCTTACCTATGACTGAAATGTTCTTTCATCATGCCACGCAGTCTTTATGTTGAAGGTATTATCGCGTGTTCGACGGCCGTAGTGAAAATAGCGTCTCGTTAATTCTTGTCAGCGGCCACAGAGCGGCCATGGCACTTGACTGACTGACTATACACTGCTTCCGTATTCATGGCACCTCGCAAGGCACGCGCTGACAGAACAGCGAGCAAAATAAATTTGCGTCCTCTGACGCCCCTTCTTGCTCGTCTGTTCACCTCGTCTGTGGTACATCCCTCCCAATGCATTTTTGTTTTGTTGCTACGCATGCGGCCTTTGTATTGCAAGAAAAGCGACCGTTTCCTCGGGGATCGCCGCTGTCATGCTGTCACCGCTTACAGCGTTTACTCTGCACTAGTTCTAAGCCGACCATGTTGCTGCCAAGAGCGTCTTTCTTCGAGACTGTGCTTCAGTGAAGGCGTGCCAAGCGCACTGGCAACGAGCTCCAGCCTTTGAATTATCGACTTCAGTGTTTGCTTGCTTTGTTCGTTAAGCTTCACTTTGTTTGGCGAAGCGCTTAACTCGCGCCAGGTGTCCGGCTGTAAGGGTAGTTGTCGGGGAAAAGCGGCTAATGCACCTTGCGTGACAACAGGAGTTAGGGCCGTGTTCCGGTTGAATTATGATCTCAAATCCGCGGTGATGACTGGTTAGGTGAGTTATACCAAGCTGCCGACTCTGCTGCTGTTTGACTGCGCTGGCAGCCTTGGCCGCAACGCTTGCGGGCTCTTTAACAGTGCCTAGGTGTGGGGCAGTGAAGCACCCTTTAACGGAACGCGCACTTTGCTTTGAGATGGGTAGTTAGTTCTTCGAGTCACATTAGTCAAGAGCCTGGAAGCATTACACGATCTTGTTTTGTGTGTGTGCGTATGCATGTAAAAGGGGAATTAGGAGAAGCAGGCAGGTATGCAGATTAGGAAGTTTATACACAGCGAAACGTGAGCACACATAAAATACACTTTAACGAAATAAAAGCGGGGGATTCAGAAAGGGGATAAACACCACAACGTGCAAGAGCAGGCGCTGACGATTAAAAGCGCTGAAGCTTATTGCTATGACCATAACGGAAATGATTCGTCTAATTCCGTTATCGTATCTTCGGGTATATACTTCGGGTCCACTCTTGATACCGCTTCCGAACAGAACTGCAGTATTCTGAAACCAACAAACAAACGTGGAAACAAACAAGCAAATAAACAGATTATTGAAATAAATAAATAAAGTGCGGACCCTTCATTTTTTATGAAAGCACTGAACCACTGGGCATAGGCAGACAATAGACGAGTTGCAATACCCGGCATCAGGAAGAAGGTCGGGCTATCGCCGACAGAACTAAAACAAGTCACTCTTGAATACACCCATGAGCACCATGCAAACCGTTTGCACGTGTACACTGATAATTCAGTGAATGCCGTGAGTTATTCAGGCTCCATGGTCATACCCTCAATTATACAGAAATAAAAGTTAGGACAATTTACCAGACTTCTTCAACAGCTGCAGAGCTAACCGCTCTTCGTGTCGCAATTAGGCATATCAGTCAGCACAGCCCTCAGCGGTGGTCTATCTTCACAGATTCAAAAGCAGTCCTGCAAGCCTTAAAAGCGGCTCTTCGCCGTGGAGCCCATCAGCAACTCGTTGCGGACATACGACAAATCTATCACTATGCAATTAATGAAGGACATGGCATCATCTACCAATGGCTTCCAGGACACAGAGGCATAGCGGGCCATCTCCGGGCGGACGAGGTCGCACGAACAGCCCACCAAGACGGCGATTGTGTGTTGATTCCCTTTTCGAGGGCAGACGCAGCGGGCAGGCTTCGCGCACTTGCGCGGGAGCACACGCTCTCCTTGGGGAATTCTGGCCAGTTTGCGAACTGCTGCTTAAAATCCCTGGACCCTGGACCCTGGACCCTGGCCTGAAGCTACGGCTTCTACCCGGCCTACGCCGACGTGAAGAAACTTTGCTGTGCCGCCTGTGGATTGGTGTAGCATTCACAAACTCTTATTATTTTATGATACGTATGGCAAACAGCCCTGTATGTACAAAATGTAGGTGCAGAGACTATAGGCAACATTCTTTGTGAGTGCCCCATATACAGCGAGGAAAGATATTGTCTATGCCGTGCACTAAAGAGTCTAGATCGACGCCCATTGACTGAAATTAAGATCCTAGGTCCCTGGCCACGGCGATCGTCTGCGGTGAAGGCCTCCCAGGCACTGCTCCGCTTTATGAAAGGCACAGGCCTAATCGAAAGACTATGAATTTGCTGTTATGTTATGTTATGTTATGGCTTATGTTAAGTGATATGACTGTGATGTGATGTGATGTGACATGTCTGTGATGTGGCTATACTAACTTCACCCATCCCTCTCTCACAACTTTTATATCCACTCACCCCTTTCCCCCAGTGCGGGGTAGCAAACCGGTGTCTTTTACGGGTTAACCTCCCTGCCTTTCCTCCACATCTTCCTCCTCCTCCGCCTTGCTAGCATTGAAGCGGCGACGTACGTCTGTCTCTATTTCGGCTTATTGTTTGTCGGGGTATTTCTTTGTTAGCACACAGTGGTGATCCATGTATGAGCTGGCTCTCGCTGAGAGTATTTACGATATGGTGGCCATTCAATCTGTGGCAGCCTGCGACAAATAGAGGATTAGAGACAGAAATGTGAATTGTAAAAATGTAAGTACGAGCTAACGCAGCACCACTGCCTCCTAACCCCCCCCCCCCCTTATTCCCACCTCCGCCTTAATCCCTATGAAGAACAAAAAATATGGTCAAATCTGAAGTAACTATCCAAATATCTCTATCTGTCTTTGTATGTCTTATTCCTTCACTTTAACCATGTCACTCCACTGACCTTGTGACTTATCAGTTACAGCTTCTTGGATGCCTTCAAGAAAACGTGGTAATCCAACTCGTCACATCACTCGATGAACTAATACACGTGCTCTCTAAAGCACATTATTTACAGTGCATCGACAGTCCCTTCTAATATTATATATTAAATCCTCATTTCAGTTTATAGGTTAGCTACTAGTGAAATTTTCTTCTCTATACGCGTCTCCTCGAGAGAAAGGCTATGGGGTCAGTAAACGCTCCTTGTTCTGTCACTCTATCATCCTACTAGTCGTTAGCACGTTTATGGCGGGCTACCTTACTCATCGAAATATGCTGTCCGAGTACTTCATGCATCGCGCCTCGTGCGACAGGACTGCGAAAAATGTTATGGAGGAGAGAAGGGAGCAGTAATTAAAAACAGGGTCATCGATCGCTCATGTACCTCTTCATCTCTATGCGTGCCAGCGAGCACAAGGTGGGGAAATATTTCTGCCATAAAAGATGACGCTATGACTGCGAACATGAGACCCACTCCTTCCCGCGCTTTCCACCGCACGTTGAAAGGGCCAGCGTGCAGCGCTAATATTTCAATCATACGAATGATGGATCGGCAGAGAAAGCAGGTTGTGGCGTGAAAAAGTTCCCCGCATGCTGAACCTTAGAGAGTCAGCACATTCCAAATGTGCTGCTGTTCGCATTTTATTCTATTATTGATGCCGTATCTCTCTCCTTCTCTCTCTCTCTCTCTCTCTCTCTATATATATATATATATATATATATATATATATATATATATATATATATATATATATATATATATACATATAGATGAGACCGCGTCGTGCGCGCAAGCGTAGAATTTGCGACTACTGCTGAAGTACCTTTATTTTAAAGGCTATTCTTTTAGAGAACGTACTTTCACTTTAGAAGAGAGGCAGAATTATCAGCCCTTTTCGCATTCCCTGCATAAAAAAAATATTCCCTTCAAGTACCGAGAAGTCCACTAACTCGTATGCAGCTCCAACCTTCATAAATTAATGTTCAACATCTTTACTTTGACTTTGCATAATTGGTATCATATATAACGTGGGTTCGTAGAAACTGATGGCAATTCTGGCTTTTATACCTGACTGAACGGAGCGTTTCGTTTCTTAGTTATGCTTTTGTTTTGAAAGTGGACCATGGCTTTGTAAACAGCCTTTGTGTTTAGGCCGATCTCGTTATACACACTTACACGAGCAAAATAATGGAGAGCGGGAGAGCTGCAAGAAATGACATCTTCGTGCCTTTGAAATACAGTTCGCGTTGAACGAAGGCCATGCTAGTTATTGGTCGTAAATATTACGCGGACCTATGGAAACAGTGATTAGAAGGATGCTTGTGAGGAAACGATAAAATAGTCGGAGGACCAGAGGGATTGGTTTGGTTTCGCTTGATTTAGTTCATAGGGGCTTAACGCTCCAAAGCAACTTAGGCCAGGAGAGACGCCGTAGTGGAGGGCTCCGGAAATCACCCTCACCTGGAATTCTATAGCGTGCAATCACATAGCACAGTGCATGGAAGCCTTGCTTGTAGTCTCCATCGAAAAGCGGCCATCACTCCCGGCACAGAACAGGCGTCTTTGAGATCAGCACTAGAGCGCCCAAACCAGTGAGCCATCGCGGCGGGCTAGAAGCGGGAAAATAAACTCTTCTCAATGAGAAAAGTCGGAGAACATTCTTATCAATGTCCTCTTTATTGCCTTGTAGCGTTCTTTTACCTGCTCGTGCTGCCTCTTTTTACTTTTATTTTTTGCATAGGTTGCAGTAGAGCTTTGAAACGAATTAACTTAATACTCTGTTTCCAACGAAAGCGGTATTTCGCGTTACGTCACGAAAGCCCTCGTGTCGAAAAATTTGAGGCTTCTCGTGCGCACCTAATCTAGCTGCCTTCTTCGTTGTTCCTTAACTCCTTCAGGAGGTGTCCAAAATTCGTCCTTCAGTTCCGTCAATGCGCATAATTTTTCAATAGGACAGCCGAACGGAAACGCAAAAGACGCCCATCCGAGAACTCACGTGCTTTCTTATTCTTGCGTCCCAGACGTAGAAAGCGCTAGCTGCTTTGTGTATAATGAGAGCAAAAAAGAAAGAAAATAAAGCTGCGCCCATTTTGGTCAGACGGAAGGAAAGAATTTTCGGCGAGCCGAAGAAAGCTCGAAAGGAGGCAACGTACAAAAATAGGGTGACTTACTCGAGCCTTCCTTTTTTCAGCTATCTCTTGTTTCCATTTCACTCGCTAAAGATCTCCTGCTGGGGCGAGGGATTTACAAACATTGCGAAAGAGTAGACGAAAGTTGAAGCGGCGGTGCAGTAGCGAAAATTGCAGGAGCTTCAAACTTCGCACTCTCTGCCTATACCACTGGCTGCCCGCACAGCTTCTTATACATTGCAGCGCGATTTGTTTACAAAGTGTAGTAGTAGTAATTCTAGGCGCAGCCGACCGCGAAGCAGCCGTATCCTTCGTCATGGGCATCGTTGGCTTTTCTTCCTCTTCTTCCCCGTCCGTGGTGAAGCAAGCGCCGCCTATGTTGCCTTGCGTGCCGGCCATTTTAGCGTTCCTCGTTAAGTGTTGCGGACGGCGTCGAGGCGCCGGCGGCGGAGATCGATTTGTAGTTTGCCGCGCCTCCCTTCGAGCGTAGAATGAAGAGAAGGCACTCAGGCATGCGCGGTCGCAGTGGCTTCTGATCACTAAAGAAGTAAGCGGGTTAGCTAGATGAGCACGTGCCGGTGTTGTGTGCGGCGAGTGTTTGTAGTTCTGCGCAGTGGGCGGCTTAACATGCACGGCACACGGCGCAATAATGTGGTTCTTAATGGGCCTTGCTTGCCGTCTTTGGAACGTGTACGTAAGGTAATATGTAGTCAATGGTGCGACTAGCCGTGATGGGCAGATTGCAGTCTTTCACAAAAATACGCAGCCCAGTGGGTTAGCTTTTAACCCCTTTCAAGGAGCCTGTTGAACATCTCCGAAATTCGCACTCTCAATGCTGGTGGCGAGAAACAATGTCCTAAGCCTTTGCGAGCTTAGGCATTCCAGCAACGCTTCCCCGACCTCCGTTAAACGGCGTAGAAGCGAACAGTTAGAAACTTAGATTTTTTACAACACTTTTATGCATTATATACCCCACGAGACAAGGCATGATGTTCATCATATTGTGTCATATCACATATCATGTTTCCTATTAATTTTGTAGATTTCAGCCTCAAGCCAATCATCAAGGAGCAGTTCATGTCATCTAAACACACGGACTGTTCTATCTGCTATTTAGCTATAAGGTACTTTCATGATTAACAACTCTGGATTTAAATGATAACTTTACGCAGTGAAGTTTGTAGAATGTAAAATATTCTCCTGTAAAGACAATACGAAAAAAATGAAAACATTTAGGTTTCCTGGATACCCAGGCTGACGTCACGTTTCTGGTGCATATCTAATTACGGGTACACAATTTCTCAACGGCTGAGACGTATCGGCAATGTGTCGTTACTACATGTGCAACGTTCGATGCAGCTACATATCCCAAAGCAGGCAGCGCATTACTCTGCTTCCAACGAGATGGGCTACACCGGCCTCTTGGGTTAAGCTGAGCCGGCATGTGACAAAAAAGAAAGAAAATGTTGCATAGCTTTTGTCCTGTTGTCCCGCGTCACGAAATCACACCACTCGAGGCTATGGTATATGCTGTTACATTACCTTCGTGTCCAAACCTGGTCTAACTCAATATCCGAATTTCTTGAGAAAGAACTCACTTGAGAATGTACGCGCTGCTTTACTCAGTTCAGTAACATTCTATTGGTTGACAGCTGGAAATAAAAAAAAAGTAAAATTAAATTGCCCTGCTCGTGCCATAAAAAGCCGAAATTAGCTTCAGCATATGGACTATGGAGACAGCAGCGTAATAGGCGACCTTGTGTTCGGCTCTGCTGCACCGAATTATCAAGACTGCGAGGACGAACCAATGGCGGAAAGAAGTGCGATGACGGCTTCAATGAAGAAGATGGGCACCGAAATGTGCGGGCTAGAGCACGTCGTAACAGCGGCGACCACAAAAACAACCGCCCCTCATCGTCTTGTATAGTGGGGTGCCCGACTCCCGGTAGAAGGCCGAGGGAAGGCTGGCGCCGCCTTCAGAGTTGATCGCCACACGTTGTGGACGCTTGTTTTGCTTGGGAGCGCGTCTGATGATGACGCCTTGCTTTCCATTCACTTTTCCGCTTGCTTTACTCCTTTGCTTTCTCGATCGCGCGCTGCCTGGTGAGGCACGTACCGATAATGATTGCCGAACGATGGGCAACTCGTGGCCACCGTGCCGCCTGTGACCAATTTACTTTCCCATTGGCAGCCAGCAGCGGGTTTGAGAAAACGCTTCCCAGAGGGCATCTCCACGCTGCCGACCCAGCCTTACTGGAGACTGGCAGCCGACTGGAGACTTTATTGATGAGCTCTGACTAATTTGCTGTGCTAGTGGTCAGTTCGCCCTGCGCGACTTGTATGTCGGTGCGTTTAGCAGGGCTTATAAGCAGAGGAGATATTTGCACCAATATGAACCGCATTTGCATATCATCAATTGAAGTGATTTGATGATTATTTTTATGATGTAATTTAAGAACCTTTTCAAGAACTGTGAGCAAAAGATAATATCGACATCTTAGTCATTTTACTGCTATTTCGTTAAAAGCCTAAATAAGTCGTTGATTTTATTGCGAAAGCAATCCTACGCCAGGTCTAACCGCTCGCCGCTGTGTGCCGTGTCCGTGTCCGTGGTCCCCGAGCCGGCGCTGCGCCTAACAGAAGAAGAAGAAGGAGAAGATGAACGCTGGGTCAACTGCAGCTAATACATTCGCTCCATATTCGGTTCAGCAGCGTTGAACCCTTCTAATTTTTTTTTTTCGCTTATTGAAAGGAACTGCGACTCCTACTTTATATTGCGTCAAGATATCTTAGTGGACTAGTTGCACATGAGAGATCATTTAGCGAAAGGCGCAATCTGGTACACTTGGTGGGATAAGAAAACAGATGAACACAACTCTTTTTTCACCTGCGTCTTATGGTCATGGCGGGTGTTACTTTCGTCACGCCTTTTGCTCCAAGTTCATAATTTCCGCTTTGTATCGAACCTTGGCTGCCATAATTAAATTGTCTAGAGCAGCTGACAAAAGAAGATATGTATTTGCAACGTTTATGACTTGGGCGGTTGCATGCTGTTGTACGGCCTCAGCTACAGTAGTCTTCATGGCTAGAATTCTAGTCAGCTATCTAAATTTCATGTGCGCTCACGTGCATGCTGCAAACAGCTTGCATCAGGACAAAAATGCCTACGTATAGCTGCGCATAAGACGCTCTCGTTCATTCAATTGACTGAGAATAACCGTAGCAAGCTTGTTCAGCGCAAGCCTTTTTTATTCGTTTTTTACGTCACCGTCTACTGCGTCCTCTACGCAAGAATAATCAGCTCCAACATGGCCATTGACAGAAACCTGCCGTATTTAAGAATCTTAAGCAGCTGATTATGCTGTACATGTTAATTTGGTCCGAGCAGGCCACTGACTTCGTTATCTCACCGTTTCGCCCATTCGACCTAGCTGGTGATTAGCATTGAGAGACAACGCTGCACCTCTAGTTTCAGGCAGTGAAAACCTGCCAACACACAAAATATGGGGCACATAAATACCTGAAACGAGAAAACGTTAAATGAGTGAAACAACGAACAAACAATGAAACTCCAAAAACTAGTGCGTTGCACAGCTGCAGTTGCTCTCGCTACGCAATTCTCCCTCTTTTCGCGGCCGTTTCATCGTGTAACTTTGAACTTCCATTACCCAGTATGCAAATTTTGTCCCCCGTGTGGCGCAGCAATCTGTCGCCGTGTAGCTTTCTCCTGGGGCCGTTATTCTCGATATCGCGGGCCCCGGGTAAAAGACCGGAAACAGGAAATGGTGCATAGTGCGCAAGAGCCAGGTCGTTAACCCCCCCTCTGGCTATGCACTTGACATTGTTTACATTGACTGCTTCGTCTTTCTGTATCGCTCTTTCCTTAATGAGCTAAAGATTGCTAATGCGCTGGGGAAAATCTGGCAGATTTTTGGTTTTTCTCGAATATGCGCGTTCTAATCTTTGTGTAGTCTTCATCTCTCTCTGAGAGCTCGTTATTTGCATTTATCGACAACAGTGGCTAGTTGCGTTGAGATCGAGGTTTTCGGCACCCAATTTAGACGTAAGAGGCGCACAATATGCGTATAGAAACTGGCTGAATTAAAACAAAAGAAAAAGGGGGAGGAGGGACTGGGACGAACCTTTCTTAGAGACGGTTAAAGAGTGCAACCATTACTTTATGCTACACAGATTTCAATAACAGAGGCCGGAACTATGCATTATTTACTTGTACAGTAACCGATGGCTGCAGTGCGATCTTCTTAATATGATTCGCGAAAGATATTTTAGCACTGGGTGGCTGAAACTATGAGAAGTGGTTATCTCAACTGTACTTACAAGTATAGCCGTGGCCAAAAATATACGCACGACATTGTTCTCTTTTAAGACCAGTCGTTAAGCTCTTACGGTACAGCTAAAAGGAAATCTATTTGAAGCTGATGACGAATATTCTTTCCAACCTACTGTTGTTTGTAATTTGAAGGATGTTATAAAATCTGCGCCACACGGGCGAAAAGCGAAACGCGTGATCTCAATAGTTTCGTTGAAGGATTTTTGTAAGTATGCATGCGTGTATGCTTAAAAATTATGCATGTTTCCGATCCATGCACTTGGAAGTTTCCCCTTTGGTAGTTAATATATACATTTAATTTAGAAGCATAGAGGGACACACAGAGAAATGAAATGGGGAAATGCCAAGCAGCTACCATACCAAAGAGAAGAATATGAATACTGCCCCTCTTTATGACACTTGTCTGGTAAGACAGCCTTTGCATGAAATAGAGTCTAACGTTTCGCTTTGTTTTTCTTTCGTCATTCTCAGGCGTGCCACAATATGCGCACAGGGTCACCTTTCTTCTATTATACTTTTACAGTACTTTTGAAGCGAAAGCTTCACTGCCCCAACTCGGGCCAAGGTCAGCGACGGCTCACGTTTGACCTTCAATGAACCAAAGGGCAAAGTGTGACTGTAAGAAAAGACCGTGCACCACTCATAAGGTGTCGTATCACTTTCGAGGTTTGACTGGAGGTGTGGCTAACAATACTGGCTAAAGAAAAAAAAACTGCCTCCACCGGGAATGGGACCACTATCCCTCCTATCCGCAGCCGAATGCACAATCCACTACTGCACGCCAGGCTGGTTTTTATTGCGACAGCAATGCTGCGCCAGGATTCGACCCGTCGCGTCGTCCGGGAAGGGCCGCATTTGACCTTGAACAGCCACGAAGAAGAAGAAGAAGAAGAAGAAGAAGAAGAAGAAGAAGAAGAAGA
>JAJIZL010024674.1:36660-55435 GCA_023969395.1 Amblyomma maculatum
CAGTACTAATGCTACTACGACTACTTTTACCATCGCTGTTACTGTTAATATAGCTACAATGCTGTGCTATTAATGGCGAGGTTTCGAACATTTGGAGTTCGGCCTGGCTTTCAATAAGTAGTCTTGCGTCACTACATTCAGGTTTTACCAGCGCAGCTGTTGGCATTAACTGGTCCGCTGACACGAAAAATAAGCTTTTAGAATATAGACTGATATTCGTCATTTGGTGCGGTTTTAAACACATTGATTACGTCGAGGCAGCGTCGGATGGTTATTTTTAAAATTGCTCTTGAATTTTTTGAGCCTGCTGCCTGTACGATTCAGCTGACTCAGAAAGTAGGGGTCACGCTCTTCCTCGGCGCCAAAATGCACGCTTTAGCCTTTTGGAATACGCATCTACCATTGCCGACCTATTTCACTTGTCTGCGTGTCACTGCAAATTATCTCATTCGCGTTGCCAGTTTCCCGTGACAGCCGAACATGTTTACTTTCTGTATGCAAGAGACGAGGAAAAGCGGCCTACGCACGCATCAAAAGTACGTAACTTTCCTTCGGCTGATTACTTTCTGTACTTTCTCCGCAAGCTGCACTTGCATGCAGTACAAAGAAATCGGCGACCAATGGCGTATCGTCGCGTTTTGTCTTTTTCCTTTGAGGCTGCTGAAATTCTTTTCTTCCACCCAAATACTTTATCCCACACTCCTCACGTACCGACTGGCTGACAAGTGGAGCGCCGGTCTTTTTAATTTATTTGCTTTTATGCCATGTACATCTTGCACAACCAAGTTCTCCTCCCTATGTGAGAGCGCGGCGGTCATCACGAGTCACGTGGGCTCTTTCACTCTCGGAGTTTTGGCACCGAGCGCGCGACACCGCTGTGGAATCCTAATGGGTGCCCCCACATTGCCAGCCACGGTGGGCGCCCAATGGTCTCGCGCTCGAGTGCGCCTACTGCTGTGCCCGCCGCGGGACAACGTGCTTCGCATAGAACTTCCTTACTATGTGTGTATTTTTGTGCGTTCGCGGACTCGTGATTTTCGCCTTCTGTGCGACTGGTTAGCGCGCTCGCGCCGTCGGCCGAAGCGCATACCGCGGGTCCGTCCGCGCGTGCGCGGCACAAGGTGGTTAACTCGGCACCGGACTAGGGTAGTCGAAAAATACGCGTCGTTCAAAGCACTCGAGTTGTCCACAGAAACATTAACTCCACCAGAGGCAGGGCGTTAAACCTTGCGTTTGTAAGAGGAAACGCTATTGCTCCAACGTATGAGGGCGTTCGGTGACACATCTGCGAGCACGATAGCCAGCTGTTGTGGGCGTCCTGTAACTTTTCTTTTTTCACCGCTGATATGCCTTTAAGAAGCGAAGCGCGCGTTGTTGACATGATTACCGTTGTTTGACAGCCACCTATTCTGCTGCCGCGGAAAGGTAATCGTGCGGTAAAGAGTCTGAATTATCTTTAGACTTCTATTTTGTATCAGCCAGATGCATAATAGTGAGTTACTGGGCTTGTGTGTGTGTGTCTATTCCGCCCGTGTCTTGCCTTTTAGCGCTGTTTTCTTGTACGATATCGGCCAGCTGCCCTGCACATTTCTGATGAGTGAGCCAAATGTTCGTACACATGAACGCCACTTTCACTCGTATCATTAAGCAACGCTGAGAGAGCAACGCAGGAAGCTGGACAGGACACGTGTCGGTGTGCCGGTTGATGTGCGGTCAACTTGCCTCATTGGCACGGTACATATAACGCAGAAATCGTGCACAAGCACATGGTTGCAACTTGAACTCTGCACAAAATTGATGCCATTGACGTTATGCTTTCGCATAACGTCAATGGCATCACGACACTCAATGTATTAGAGATCATCTCACGGGGTTGCCTATTTCCTTGGTTATATGTCATCGACGAGTTATCTATTTCTTTCTTAAGGCACACATCAATAGCAAGATTTTCTTACGTGATTTGGTAGCTTACATTATTACAGTTGATATGTTCACAGCAGTATACAACATTTCAGTTATCTTAATATGATTGGGGGAAAATGAACACCATTGGCTTCATACGCCGCATTTACTCACGCAATGCGACTGTGCTACGGATCGGAAGGTTACACAAATTGCCATCCATATACTCACAGCGATATTTTACGATGTTGTCGAGTCCCATCATAATTAAATGTGATGTCTGGGAAAGCTGCATTTGATTTGGTCGCTGGCGTGGGTGCGACGTCTGACAACTTCGCATTGCGGCGCATTCAGCAACAGCATCTATTGCTACCGGCTACTCGGTGTTAGTGCACTTGAATTAACAATTCCCACCAGAAAAGAAACCTAAATGGGAGAGAAACATACTGAACGACACTATGCCGAGACAATTCAGCTCTAGCCGCTTCACGTCGATAAGTCTTGCCATCGTCAATCGTGACGGTTCAATGAACGTAACGAGCCGATGATGTGTCCAAGGCTTCGATCCCAGCCGCTACGCGTGCATCTCAATGAATGCGAAGTGCAAAAAGCCCGCGTTCTACTGAGTTCGTTGTACGTTACTACAACCCAGGTGGGTGACTCCGGAATTCTCCTCTACACCGGGCATAATAGGTCACAATGCTTGCCTTAGGGCGCAAAAATCAATAAATCAATATATCTCGTAGACGCTGCACCGGCGGAGATTAATTTCTGTCGATTGTTGAAATCTTTCTTCACCTATATTAGGACGACTGCTGGGGAATATTCTTCGAGATTAAATCAAAGAAGTGCGCTCATAAGTTTATTGAATTTCTTTTTCTATAAACATGTATGGCAGCTTTATCTTACCGGTACTCGTCTATGATAGAGAAACATGAAGGATGACGAAAAGGATTCAATCGCAATTGAAAAGAACTATACAGGCTATGGTAAAGAAAACAAAAATGCGCTGTAGAGGCTATCAGCGGTTCAGAAAGCAAACCCGAGTCAATGATATTCTAAGCGAAAGTAAGATGACGAAATCGGCTTTGGCGGGGCAAGTGATCCGAAGGCTGATTGTCGTTGAGGGCAACGGAATGGATTCTAAAAGAAGGCAAGTGTATCAGCAAAAAAAAAAAACAAAAACAAACAAAAAAAAAAAACAATTCTCGCAACAGCGTGCGCTGCTTTTGCAAGAATTTTGGCTGCACTGCAGAAGAGTAAAATAGAGCAGGGCTGGTGGGATATTACGAACCCTTTTTGATCCCCTGTTTCGTTTTTTTTTTTTTTTGCTTGGGTCTCTGGGATTCGCTGAAGCGAGTGACATTGCGCCTTGCTTCATCCACGTTAATTCTTTGTCATCATTTCAAGCCCAGAAATCACTCAGATGCGTCAACTCTTGGGGCAATAAAAATAACGAAAACAGAAAACGAAGAAAAGAGGCGGGTTATTATCCTGGCCCATGAGCGAGACACTTCTCTGCCTCCATCGCACCTCCCGTAGTCTTCCTCATAGGTTCAAGTTGCTCAGTTTCTATAAATTGAAGATTTTCGAATTTTTCGCTGGGATGAAAACTTAACAAAAGAAGAAACAACGCGATCCCTTTTATTACCGAACTGCTGTCGAGCGCGGCGACATATCATGTCCTTATAAAGTAGTTAGAGCGCGTTTCCGGCTGGAAGGAACTTATGCGAAACCATAACACAACATCTCTACAAAAAGGAAGTCAAACTGCTCAATAAATAAATCGCAGTATATTCTCAGCAGAGGTGCTTATTAGTATAATCGTGTCCAATCTCTTTCGCTATCAGCAAAAAAAGCTCGACTTCCTCGGAAATGGTCATGCGCTTATTTTTCTTTTTTTTTTTTTGTGAAATTGTATGCTCGTGCCATTCAGGGCACGTCGCCTGCGGATAATATGCATCATCAACCACCGCCCCGCCATGGTGGATCAGTGGTTTGGGCGCTTGACTGCTGAATTCGGGGACGCGGACTTCATCCTGGCCCACATAGAAAGGCTGTAAACCTGCGCCTGTGTACGATGCGAATCAGTACACGTCAAAAAACCTCAGGTGGTCGGAATTACCGATATCGGCCGCTACGGCGTCCCTCCTAACCAATATCACATAGCTATGTTAAGCTCTATTTACACTGCACTATATCACACTACATTACACTAGCCTATGCTATACTGCAGCGCAATACTATAATAAATACAACATAATACAGTAAAATACAACAGAGCACATGAATTGCCAGCACGCATATAAAAATAAAAATAAAACCGAAGAACCCAGTCGAAAAAAAGACAACAGGAAATTTTCTATGGCTACAATAGAATTGCTGTGCTGTTTATGACACTGAACCTGTTGTGACAACCAAAATATATATAGCAATGCCAGAACTGCACGCAGTAAAATAAGAAAGTACTATGCAGAGCTACAAAATACAGAAAAGTACTACAGAACGAACTACAGAACTATACAGAACAGGGTTCTATCAATTTTGACTGCGAAAAAAAGAAAAGGGGAAATAGGAGAGCAGAACCGGCAACAAATAACTGCCTAAAGATTCTGTCAGGACCAAAGGAAGTTTTTAAGGGAAGAAGTAATTTGGTGGCGGGAGCAACTTTAGCTGATAAAAAAATCTTTCCTACTGGCAGAACGTCTACTAAACACAAACTGATACCCTTAACTATGCTAGGCGTTTAAGCTAGATTGGTTTCATAAGACCCAAAATAACGTGTTTGGCGTGTATGACAAATTTTTAAAGGGGTCATGTAATGCTTGTCCACTACGTTTTAGATCATCATCATCGTCATCATCATCATCATCATCATCATTTATTTCCAACATGTCGTTGGGGGTCCCCAGACGAAAAAGCTGTTGAGAAACAGCTTGAGGGTGCCTGGGGCCCGTACAAAGCAGCAGCATACAAAGCATGTTTATGCATTAGCATCTAAGACAAGAATCGCCATTTTTGTAGTGCACATGTCAAGATTACGAGCAAAACATATCGCTAAAAAGGAAAAGTAACAAAGTAAAGTCAGCACCAAGAAAATTTCACTATGAATAAATCAGCATAAAAAAAGCAGCTGTCATCATTTAGGTAACAAATACTTTTTTGTCAAGGTATTTGTCTCCGGGTAGCAGTCGTCAAATGGACACCTTGGCTTCAAAACTTATTTAGCTGTGTTTTAGGGACTGCAATATGTAGCCAGTGCGCCTATGAGGAATAAGCCACCTATCGCAGCTGCGGGTACGGTGGCCACCACTATGCATTATAAAGTTGGGTAAAGGTTCAAGAAATGCTTTAGACATATTGCTGGCAAACAAAAATGAGTAAATAAGACGAAAATCATACACTGTTTTAACATTTAAAATCCGGTATCGTGAAAAGAGTTCTTTATATGGGCATATGTAAGGTAGATTGGCAATGTAACGTAACGCTTTCTTTTGTAAAAGCAATACATTGTCAATGATTCTCTGCGTGGTGGTGCCCCACACCAATGTACAATAGTTAATGTGCGAGGAAAACAGAGCGTGGTAAACTTGCAGTTTGGCTTTTTCAGGGAGAAAATGGCGACACTGCGAAAGCGCTTCAGTGGCTGATGAATTGTATATTGCAGCATGAATTAATCCTGTCACGCTCATACCGAATCAGAAAGAATTGCAGTTACCGGTGCACTATAACGGGAGCTATTAAAATTAATGTTCAAAATGCAAGCAAATCAGAAATTGCCGCCAACCTATTTTTTCCTATCTTTCACTTTCCCATTTCACACGTCCAATGAGGACACCCTGCAGGAATTATCAAAACAGCCTACAGGAACACGTCACTAAACGTTTCGGAAGATGATTTCTCCTGGTTTTTGCTGTGACACGCTCTTGCTAAAGTTTGCCAACTGTATTTAATGGCTAAGGCCACGTGGATGCCTCTCAGAAATGGAATGAGGAACAAAGATACCAGGAATCATAAGGGAAAGAAACATTGTTTTCACAGCCTGCTCCCCCAACTATTTATTTCTTGTGAGCTGTCTCCTTGACCAGCCCTTTCTCCCTATTCACAGACGTCCTACAATAGCGAAGCACGAGTGGCGAGGTGGTTCAATTTTCCTGCCTAACTTCGGCTTCATAGCTACAGGGTGTATAGTTAGAATAAATCTTTGATACAAAGCAGTAACTAGCGCCTCTGTTGGCACCTTTGTGTAAAGCAAATGGTGAAATGTACACAATACAATTCAATATAGAAGACAACAACTTGGTACAAGGTATTTTTTTCTAATGGATACAACTTGCAGTCAATTTGCTATTTATTCAATCGCCCAGTGCTCGCCAAGAGATGTCATATCATCTGTTAAGAACCAGCACTGTGTGCTTCACCGTCAGTACCATGATCTTGGTTCTTGAGCAAATTGAAATATTAAACACCGAATATGCGTCGTGGTAAACTCAACAATTTCAACAAACACGCTAAACAATGAACTCAAATTATATTGCAGGACCCCTGTAAGCTCCATTTTTCTTTTAATTCGCTCTCCGCTTAACAGCTGTACCGGCTCTTGATTGTTTGTGATGCGGCTTCTATAGTCCTGCCTGTAATCATTTACGACATCATTCATACTTTAATGAAAAAAAAGCGATTATTTTCTAATGATAACAACTGCCAGGCTTTAAGGGCGCCACTCTCTGGTTATCACAGCAACAAGGTTGTGTGCTCTAAAACTTTTAAAATGTTCAGCCTTTCCTTGACATGTATGCAGACTCGCTAGCAGGTCACCCCAAAGTCCGGCCAAGACAGTGCATGTACACCGCTGGTCCGCCTTCCTTCATTTTCTTGCATCCCAGCAAAAAAGGTGTTGAGTAGGCGAGCACCACAATAGGCGTGCCTCGGACACTTTGGGTTAAAAATAGAAAAAAAAAAGGAATCAGAAAATAGCAAACGTGTCTCGAAAGGCTGGGCTTGTGAAGAGAACGCACAATACACGAGGATCGCAAGCGTCTCTTTCCCAAACCTGGAAGGAGGATTGTAAGGGGAGAAGGAGGAGCTCAATTTCATGGGGCACGTAGTGGTGGCTTTGTGAACTACTGGCGTTTGGGCCAGAATCCTGGCTATGACCAGACGGGACGCGTGTCGGTCTGCCGTTTGATGTGCGGTCAACTTGCGACATTGACATGGTACATACAACGCAGAAATCGTGCACAAGAACATGTCTTCAACGGGGACTCTGTATGAAACCAATACTTTCGCATAACGTCAATGACATTTTGACAATAAATGTATTCGAGATCTCTCACGGCGGTCGCCTATTCCTTTGGTTATTTGTTATCAACAAGTTACCCATTCGTTTCTTAAGGTACACATTAAAAGCAAGATTTTGTTACGCTCGGATAGCTTGCACTATTAGAATTGATATGCTCATAACACTACTGTTCCCAAGGATGCGGGACCGAATCCCGACCTCGGCGGCCGCTTATAGGTGGAGGCGAAATGCAAGGCGCCAGTGTGCTTAGCGATGTCAGTGCACGTTAAAGAACCCCAGGTGTTCGAAATTTCAGGAGTCCTCTCCTACGGCGTCTCTCACAGCCTAAGTCGCTTTGGGACGTTAAGCCCCACAAACCAAACCACGCCAGTAATCAACATTTCGCAGTTATCTCAATATTATTGGAGAAAAATGAACACCATTGGCTTCATACGCCCCTCAATTACCCACTCAAAGAGAGTGCGATGGTATCCCGTTGCTTAATGATTAAATGCTATGTCCGGGAAAGCTGCACTTAATTTGGTCGCTGTCGTGGATGTGACGTCTAACAGCTTCCGATTGCTGTGTATTGCTACCTGCTACTGAGTGTTAGTACGCTTGTAATAACAATACCCACCAGAAAAAAACAAAAACAAAACGGGAGTGAAACTTATGCTTAACGACACTATGCCGTGACAGCTTCGGCCCGCTTTACGCTCAATCGTCTTGCCTGGCAAGTACGTAGCAAGTCAACCGTGGTGGTTTCATAGACGTAACAAGCCCATGATATGCCCAAGGCCGCAGGTTCAATCCCAGCTGCGACGCGTGAATCTTGATGAATGCGAAGTGCAAAAAGATCACGCACTATTAAGTTCGTTGTATGCTCTGCTGTGTGGTCGAAGGATGACGTATATATGTGAAACAGAGTTGTCCTCAATTTTTAGAATTTTCGAATCTGTGCCGCGGTTTTAACCTTATTCAACTTGTGCCCTACCTCACGCGCACTACACTGACTTCTGCCAATATCCTGGATCTCATTCTTACCACTGCCCCCAACTTGGCTTCACCTCTAACGTTCCTGCAAGGCATAAGCGACCATGTAATGATCCATTCCACTCTTAATGCGCAAGCTATTATTAACAAAAGCTCAAAAAATGATACTACATTATAACAGGGCTGATGTCTCATTAATAACAGTCGAGTTTGATTCTTTCATCACAAACTACTTAATGAGCTTTTCACGACGAACAATTGATGAAAACTGGTCTCTGTATAAAAACAAACTTGTGCCGATAATTGACCGCAACTTACCTAAAAGAATAGTGCCTTCTAACCCCCGATCACCATGGTTTAATGTTGCGCTAAACCGCCTGCGCAAAAAAAAAAAAAAAAAAAACGGGTGTTTCGCCACGCTAAAGTTACAAGTCATCCTGAGCATTGGTTTCTTTATCACCGCATTGCCAGTGAATATTGCTCGGCAGTAGCCGGTACCAAAAACACATTTCTAAAGAACACTCCGCCCTTGTTTCTGGTTTCTAACCCACAGAAGCTTTGGTCTATTGTTGCAGGTGGTAAAAAAATGTTCTCCAATTAGCCCAATCAGACGTGCCAGTTCCAACTCACGAGTGCTGCGAAATTCTGAATTATACCTTCTCATCATTTTTTCAGCCATCAGTACAGCCAGATTTACTATTCTTATCGTCCCCAAGTTTTCCGCCTATGGATCTTATTTTGCTTGATTGTGTTGGCATCGGCAAACATCAGAAATGAAAAAAATTCATCCTGTGGTCCCGACTTCATTAATTCAAAAATGCTAAAGAGTACTGAAGTTTCTTCAAGTGTTATTTTATCAAAACTTTTGACCAGTTCTTACAGCTTTCTACCCTGCCAAAAGCCTGGAAGGTGGGAAAGGTGGTTCTGGTCTATAAATCAGGTGACACGCATTCCTCCAATAATTATCGACCAATGTCATTGGCGTGCATTCCAAGTGAAATATTAGAACACACAATTTATTCACACCTCATTAATTTCCTCGAAACGAATTCCTTTTTTTAACAACGCACCGCATGGATTTAGAAAATTCTTTTCTTGCGAAACCCAACTCCTGTCTTTTACTAACGACTTGTTTATTAATGTAGATCAGCAACTTGATACTGACTGTATATTTCTGGACTCTTCGCGAGCTTTTGATTCTGTTTCTCATGATTTACTTACTTTCAAACTTTCCCTTTTTAATATTGACCCGTACGTATTTTCATGGATCAAGGATTTTCTCTCTAACAGGATCCAGCATGTAACAGCTAATTATTGCACCTCTAGACCTTGTTCAGTAACCTCCGGTGTACCGTAAGGATCGGTACTGGGGCCCGTGCTTTTTCTTATCTACATTAATGACCTGCCTGACTGTATCTCTAACTCAGTCATTAGGCTGTTCGCGGATGACTGCGTCATCTACCACAAAATAAATAACCTTAATGATTCCAGTAAGCAAGATTATCTGGTTAGTGTATCAAATTGGTGTAACAAATGACGAATGCAGCTTAACATAAATAAATGCAAATGTATGCGTGCCTCCTACCGCTCTACCCCATCTGATACGCCCCCCTAGGCTATTAATGATACTTTCCTGTCAGTTGTAAACTCTTATAAGTATCTTGGCCTGCATATTACTAGCAATCTTACATGGAACATGCATGTTCAATATATCACCAGCAATGCTAACTGAACATTAGGTTATCTGAGACATAACTTTGCATCCACTCCCCCCTCACTAAAGCTTACCATGTTCAAAACGCTCGTCCGTGCAAAATTTGAATATGCGTGTGTCATATGGGACTCTGCTCATTCCAAATTCATTACTTCACTTGAAAGTATTCAGAACCGTGCAGCACGCTTCGTCCTCTCTAATTATTCACGTCATTTTAGCGTAACATACATGAAATAAAAAACATTAGGTCTGCTTGAACTTTCACTACGTCGTAAGCACTCTCGTCTTTGCCTTTTTCATAGAATATACTCCCTCATTTTTTTCCTGTAAGTGTAAGAAACTTTTTTCACCAGACCCAGTTACATCTCATCTGGCATCGATCATCAACACAAAGTTGAAGTGCCATCTTCCTGCACTAACTTATACCATTCTTCCTTCTTACTAAGAACCGCCACTGAATGGAACCGCCTTCCCGCCTCCTCAGTCACCATTTGTGACAGCACCAATTTCAAGCTCGCTGTACAAAGTGCCTTATAGTTCCTTCATCATTTTTTTTTCGTTATGCAAATAATGTAACTCTACCACTCCTTTTTGTTGTGCCTACCGTCCTTGAAATTATGTACAATAAACAAAATATATAAATAAACAATTCCAGGAGGCCGACTCCGGAACGTTCTTCTACAGCGGGCCTAATAGGCCGCAATGTCTGCCTTCACGCGCAAAAATCAATAAATCAATGCATCTCGCAGGTCCTCCACTGACAAAGATGAACTGTTGCCCATTATGTTAAAACAGCGCTAGAAACACGGACAGATAGGAAAACGAACACACATTGCGCTGAACTGGCAACTGAAGTTTTATTCATGAAGCATATCTGCATATACACAGAGAGTGATAGAACGTGAACAACCAAATCTGTCGGATCCAGTAAGTAATGTGGAAGGAAGAAATTAGAACTGTGTGCATAAGGTGCCTGTAGCTGGAAGACCACCTGGCTAATTGGAAGGCTGTGGAAGGGGCCTTAGTGGTCACAGTCAGGCTGATGACAATGGCATTGCGTTGATGTTGTTTTCCTTTTAGGGCAAATTATATTGTCGACGTCCTTTAAACTGCCACTGAATGTTTTTCATTCATACACTACAGGATGGGGTTTGCCTGATATACATCGGACTGAGCATATCGCTCAATAATATGCTAGCATTTCAATGTTCGTCACTGGTTCTCTTACGGAAGACCTTGGTCCATTGCAGCCTGGACAGAGGCGTCAATTGCAAAAATGTAGTGATTAAACTAAAAACTAAGTAAAGCTTAAGCTTTAAAGCTGAAAGCTTTGGATTCGAGGTCCACTGAAAAAGGAGATGAAAGAAAGCGAGCTCCGATTTTGTGAGAATTTAGACTGCGCTGCAGTGCAGCAAATTAAAACACGGCGAGTGGGACATTACGAACTCTTTTTGATTCTCTGGTCCATATTTCCTTTGCTTGGGTCTCTGGGATTGGCTCGAGCGAGTTACACCACGCCTTGCTTCATCCACGTTAATTCTTCGTCATTGTGTCGAGCCCAGAAATCATGATGACGCGTCAACTCTTTGGCAATCAAAAAAAGCGAAAACAGAAAAAAAAAAAAGTGGCGGTTTATTACCAGGCCCATGAGCGAAACATTTCTTTTCCTCCATGGCACATCCCGTAGTCTCCTTTTAAGGTTCAATTTGCTCAGCTTCTATAAATTGTAGAACATTGACATTTTCGCTGGGATGAAACCAAACAGAAGAAGAAAAAACGCGATCCCTTTTATTACCTGAGAGCTGTCGAACGCGGCGACAGTTTATAAAGTGTGTGTTGCAGGCTGCAAAGAACTTATGCGGAACCATAACGCAAAGTCTGTACTAAAAGGAGGCCGAACTGCTCAACAAATAATCACAGTCTGTTCTCAGTAGATGTGCTTGTTAGTATAATCGAGTCGAATGTCTTTCTTTCTCTGCCAACATAAAAAATTCCCAGCCCCGGGCGCCTAAAATGGTCATGCCTTTCATTTTTTTTGTGTGTGTGAGATTTTATGTTCGTGCGTTTCAGGCCACGTCGCCTGTGGATAGCATGCATCATCAACCGCCTCCCCGCCACGGTCGATCAGTGGTTGGGGCGCTTGATTGCTGAACTCAAGGACGCGGACTTAATCCTGGCTCACATATAAATGCATGCTGGAAACTAGCGCCTGTGTACGATGTGAAGTCAGTACACGTCAAAGAACCTCAGGTGGTCGAAATTACCGAAGTCCTCCGCTACGGCGTCCCTCACAGCCGATATCACTTAGGTACGGTACTCCATGTAGACTATACTACACTACACTGCATTACATTACACTACACTACACTACACTACACTACACTACACTACACTACACTACACTACACTACACTACGCTACACTACCCTACACTAGCCTAGACTATACTGAAACACAGTACAATATAAAATACAATATAGAATAAGATACACTAACATGCAACAGAACACATAAGCTGCCAGCGCGCATATATAAAAAAAAAAATAAAGCCGAAGCAACCCAGTCGAAAAAAATCTATTGCTTCAACAGAATTGCTGTCCGGGTTTTGTCTCTGAAACTGTTGTGACAACCAAATCTTTTGTAGTAACGTGTGGAATTTTATGTAGTAAATTAAGAAAGTAATATGCAGAGCTACAGAGTACAGGAAAGTACTACAGAAAAAAAAATTCACACAATTATGCAGAAAAGTGTTATAGAAAATTGCGACGTTACGACACAAGTTTAGAACATTTTGTTGTAATGTTTGCCCGCTTCTGTAGAGTTTAACTAGAAACAAGAAGAAGGAGGAAATACGAGAGCAGAATCGCCACTAAACTGGCTAAAATTCCTTCAGGACAAAAGGGAGTTTGTGACACGCGCTCGACTATCAACAAAAGATCATACTCGCGTGACCCTCGACAAACAAAGCTGAACTTCAGACCAATACGAAAGCACCAACAACCTTGTACCAACAAAGAATGCCAAAGATAAAAAAGCACGGGTCAGCAAATCCTAGCAACAAGTGCCCCTGAAAACTGAGTTTCTGTCGAGCGATGGTGGCTGGAAACCTGCGCCTTGTGTATCCCGTTTAAGGCGCGTACGACATGCATGAGGACGAAGAGCTCACCAGCCCGCCTGTTGCTAGTCGTTTTCTGCTTACGCACCCTGTTTTACAGCCTATGCACGCGCGTCATGCGGGAGAACATGGAAAATTTCCTCTTTGCTTTTTGTATGGCGACAAAGTTTCGTCTCCGGTTTCCCGCTAAGCGCACTGTGTTGAAAAACATTCCTGATTGGGTGAACATTATCTCTTCCAGGAAGAAAGTTTTCTAGATTATACGCACGCTAAAACTAAGTTCAAAGAAGGGAAATTGTCGAAAGTGCACGGAACCGGCTTGAAGTTGAGCAGTCGCTTCCGTACGTGTTACCGCATCGTATGAAAATATTATTATTTGCGTAGCTTTTGTTATTCTAAACTGAAGCGTTTTCGAACAGAAGTGCATTCACGGATATCTGGAGTCTATAGTTATGCTTGTTTATTTACTGAATGATCCCGATGAAAGCCTCCCTAGCGCACCTTCAGAGTAGCCCGAAAACGTACGCTTCGTTATAAGCTATTTCTGATTTATTTGTGCTTGCCTTTGTTACGTTCCTTGTATTGTATCCACGTAAATTCCCACTCTTTTACTTCCCACATTTATGAAGTTTGCAGCTTTTCAAATGAGGTAAGAAAGAAGACCAGGCAACTAATCAAGATGACTATATACTAGACTGTACGGTGGTCCGCTAAGCTCCGAAAATGGGTCTATGCCATCGAATTTTGGCGACCAGAACGCAGCTGTCTCGCGGCGGCAGTGACACGCGTCACACCGTCAGCTGCTGCCACACGCGACACGACGGCATCGACCGCTTCGGTGGCGGTCATACAAACACAAGCATCCAACGCTTGCCTCAAAGAGAGCCAGCCACAGCCGTTTTTTGCCGACGTCCGCCACTGTAGGCGCGAAGAAGGCCGACGGCAGTGGCGATGGTGTCTTCTCGCGCCGACGCTGTGCGACGGCGATGCGTTTATTTTTGTTCGCGCCGTGTTGTCTTCTACGGGTTTCGCCTGCCTCAAAAGTCGAGCCAGCCCTTCGTGGCAACGGAGCCGCTCACGCGTACTTCTACTTATGGTGCTTTCAATAGTCGTCGGCGCATCCATTGTAGCCTCTTTCTTCTTTTTTTTTTTTTTTAAAGGCGCCGACGAAATTTGCAAACTTGGCAATTTTTCTTGCTTTGTTCTACACGCCTTCCGCTCGAGCCATTTGCGTCTCTCACTTCTGTTGGTGTTAGCTTTTCATCCTTTGCTCCCTTCTCCTACACCTCACGGCACTCTTTGACTCCCCGGGGGACCCCAGCCGCCTTTATGCTACGCGCAGGCTTCCTGCATGCCCTGTGTCAATTTCCTCGCCCTCCCTTTCTACTTCACTTTCGTTTTCACCGCACGACAGGGTTCTCGCCCTCTTCGGTCACCTAGGTCTGGCGTCTGTATATAAATGACGTCGTGAATCACTGAAATCAGTGCTGGTGCGTGTTCTGCGCTGAAGTTTTGCTTAAAATTTGTCCTTCTCATTTTTTTTTTCCTCCATTCGTGTACGGTTTCTCGCTTCAGTTCCCCGCATGAAAGGTCTCTTCCAGCTTTTCCCCAAAATTTGCATAACAAGGAAACTATTCTTCAAACTTTAAAGGTTTTTTATCATTGTTTTACGCATAACTTTAGCGTCCCTTCTTTCTCGTTCTGAGATGCGCCTTCTTGTTTAGGAAGAGCGGTGAATTCAGTATAGAAAAAGTCACCCTGTTTTCATCAATGCCAGAAAAATGAAAGCAGGAGAAACTATCCATACGATGAAAACAAAGAAAACAGGAACATTGCGACTTTCTTTACCTTTTCTCTAATAGCTCCCCCGCCATGGTGGCTCATTAATATGCTACTGAACCAGGGGACCTGGGTGCGAACACGGAAATTTCTTATCCGGAGACCTTCACTACTGTGTCCCTCATAGCCTTGGTCGATTCTGGACGTTAATCGTTATTCAGTTCAGTTCAGGCGTTCAGTCGTGTCCGACTCTTCGTGACCCTATGGACCATGTCACGCCACGCTTTCCGGCCTCTCACTATCTTCTTAACATCACATAGCTTCATCTGCAATGCCTCGAGAATGCCATCTAACCATCGAGTTAGGTATATACCAAGCCAAACCAAGCCAAACCAAACCAAACATAAGAATATACAAACCATCGTATCTACAATCCAAACGTATACAAACCACCGAGCTCGATCTTTGATTGTTGCTGACGAACAGCTACAAAACAGTGAGAGAGTGACATGACACCAGAGTTGAGGTAGGCGCCAGACTGACGTCGGCAGCATCACGTATGAAAGTCTAAATTACGAGCTATATTATGGGTAGAAAACCGCAGTTTGCTTACAGAGGGTGAGACATCACTCAAAATAGATATTACGCGCTTAAAGTACCGAAATAAAACATTCGCTCAAGGCGCGATAATTTTTTTGTCAATTCCTTTATGGTGATCGAAACACCGCAAGGATTAAATGTATTTTCGTCGAACGTGGTCCGCATGGCTCAGGCAACCTTAAATTGAAACATTTTTACTGCGACATAAAAACGTCTACAGGATCAAGAAACATGATGTCGAACTTTCAGTTTGAGTTGGAGGGCCAAATATATTTTTCTATTGCTTCGATTTTGACAAATTGTTACTAGAATAATTATACGATGAAATGATTCTTTCTATTGAGTGTTTTTTTTTTTTTTTTTTTGGTCTAGTATGTTACGTATAACGATGGTGGAGCTTGCTGAAAGATATCCCTTTGGAAACGATTACATTTCAACCAACTTTTATTGCCTCTACATTTGTAAACATTGCGTGCGTATACCTGATACCATAGGGTCGCGTGAACTACTGTGGGAACATCGTTTGCAAGGAGCAATAGGCGCTGAAGCCAAAGCAACCTTCACGACACTGCTCTTTTTTCGACTCAACCTATCCAACTGGAGCGGACCTGGCAGTGCAGCGTAAACAAAGTGCATAGAACGGAGCTCGGAGGCGTGCACCAACAACTACAGTAACGGTACTGACGGAGACCTCTGTTCGCGTTCTCTGCGGGAATAGAACCTCTTCAGTTTTCATTTGGCTCTTCTACGGAGCTTGCTTCGTGTGAGCTTGGTGAGACCCCGTCCAGAAGCGCGGCCCCGGCGGGACTACGCGCAGGGCGGTCCCAAGCGGATAGCGTCAAGTGTGTTCCCCATCAGGCGATAGAACGCAGGCGTCCGCCATGCGCAGTCTGGTGGGATAAAGCAAGCGGCGACCAAGCTGAACGAGATAAAACGCGTGTAGACGCAGGAAAAGGAAATCGACGTATTTGGCCTGTACACTCCTGAAGCACGCCCACAATTTGTTTCATGTTTTAGTGCGTTCTTGTTGCTCGCATGGTCATGAGGCTACGATTTCTTTCTTTCTTACGTTCCTTTTTTTGATTTGGTCGCTTCCCTACTTCCCTTTCCAAGCTTGTCGTCCGGTAACTCGTCGCCACTTGTGGGAAGGGGGGGGGGGGGATAGGTTGCATGCGTAAGATACCCCCGAATCGTCTTGAAACCACCCGAAACTGTGGCGTTCGATTACAAGGCGTATGCTGCAAAATGCTTACCAGGGTTGCCATATTCTATATCGAAGGGAGTCGCCGCTTTTGGCGGCCACAACAGTTGGGGAAGTGTTACCTCTGTTACGGTTTGCGACTTGTACTTTGCTGAGCCCTGCAGCAGGTAATTAAACTTGCTTTACCAGCCATCATTCTTTCTGCCTGATTCACGGTCTTAGTCAGTCCAGTGTCAATGGCTCTCGTAAAACCAATCCCTAACTTGCGTAATGGCAGCCGGATATCTTCATGAAATAGTAAAGTAGTACGTTGGCGTTCTGTGTAGTACAAGCCGATGTTTTTATGCGATACCATATCTCGAGTTTACCGATTCAGAGCTGCACATTGGCTGCAAGGGACGCCGTATAGTTAAGCCCCGGTTTAAATTAACCATGGCCTGTTCTTAAACGCTCACCTGCAACGCGAAACCCACTGTTGTATTTGCATTTCGCCATCATCGGAATGCGACCGCTGAAGCCGGGATTTGAAGGAGGAGCCGTACTCCGCAGCTACGAAGTCACTACGCTCCTTCATTTTGCGTTTTTATCGAAGTACGGTGTTAGACCCAGCAAAAGTTCTGGCGCTCTAAGGAGGAGGTACAGTTTAAGGTTTAACGGAATAATGCCCCTGGCTATTGGACTGAGTGGACGTTGTTGCCACGCAGTGCAGTCGGTAGCACGAAAACGGAATGTTTCTCCTATGTATGCGTAACCTTGTCCATTGCTTCAGTAAGAGAAGCCATGCAATTCACGCCCCCTTCTCCCTCTTTCTTGTTCCATATTGATGGGTGATTCTGCCTAGGACACTGTGGGAATTACTGGCGCAGAATGGGGGCTCAGGTTGGACACTTCTCTATTTACACATCAAACGCGCCTTTGAGTACACGTGCGCAAGCTATCGCTTTTCTTACTACAGCTTCAGCAACGCTTCTTTATTTGATAAGGGACGAAGTTGCGCACATGAAATGAAGTCACATTAAATCACATCACATTTATTTTAATTGTTAGATACATGTAAATGGTTATCAGTATTACAGCAGGTGGTCCTGAAGTAAAAACTGTCCGGGGGACCTCCTGTGACAAAATGAATAAAATTCGCGGATAACATACTAGGCAGTTATAGGAAAAGAATATACAGGCGTGCAGAGAAACACTTGTAATACTAACAATAATATAAAATACAATGCCAACTACAAACAGTATAAAAATTCTAAATAATCAAGAACTGGAAACAAAAGCGCACTAATTGCTGAAATCTGAGAATGCACTTTGCTGAAAATATAATGAAATAATGGAAACACAGAAACCTATGATCCGGAGAAACATCTTTAGTCGGAGGAACAAAACAAGGTAGAAAATAAGTAAGTAACTAAAGAATGATGAAATGAATGAAGAGTACGCTGTGATTGTGGAAGCCAGTGAATTCCACACAGATATGCCTGAGAAGTATGCAGTTTGTTTACCATAATTAGTCCTGTTTTGGGTAATAGTAGATTATGATGTTAAGCAAATCTGGTGTTATTAAAAAAGACCGTTTTCGCGGAGCTCCAATCAGGCAACAGTATTCGGCTAGCCAAGCACTGGATATAGCAATGGCCGCAGATTAGATAAATTCGCTTTTTCGTCGCTTTCGCTGCGCCACTGTTGGCACTCTCTGCCTCTAGCGAGAGGAGGCACGGGACACCCTCCTTACTCGCTCTGCAAAGGCGGCTTCCGTGATTCTGATCACAAGCAACGTCCCTTCAGCTCGTCCCCTATTCACTTCTGTTGTTCGCCGTCTTCAGGAAGAGCATCTTCATCTTGCAGCACAGCTTCCTCTTTGTTTTATTATTTCTTTCTTTTTTTGTTTCCCCGTACCTCGCGATAAAATGCGTAATGAGTTTTTCTCTAACGAAGCGCGCTTGCGCGCACTTTCCGCTCCGGTGCGCTCGGATCGACCGAGCGTGTCACTGTTTCGTATTGTCATACGTGCAGCTTTTCGATTTCTTGCTGACCCCCTACCTGAGCGCCTGTATGGTCTCATTATAACACAGCGCTGCGCTTGAAGCAACCTGCGTTTTAATGTGGATACTGCTTTATATTTGGCTCACATTTAGCTTGCTTTCTTCTTTTCTTCCACGAACAAATATTGTGTGCCTCGGTGGCTGTGTT